>JAPDEH010000116.1:0-69229 GCA_027569075.1 Aspergillus asperescens | reverse complement strand
GTAGATAGAAAATATCGTCTTCAGACTTGTGTGTTTTGTAGAAAACTCTGGCTTCAAGAAATCGACGTTTCCCGCTATTATTACAAATCAAGAGCTAGTTCCTGAATCGGACTAGTACAATTCAACAGGGCTTAAAGATCACGTGATAATTCTATGTAGTTTACAACCAGAAGCTCTCAGGGCTCTCAAAAGAGGCTAGCTTTTTTTAGTCAAGTGGATATCTCACAGGTAGACCCACATAGCGCCAAAAATTGGCAACATCAAGTTTTTCATCCGGATAAGAGGCAATTCTTCACAATCATTTGAACCACGATGACGAAGCAGATATTTTCAATTGAAAACAAAAAAAAAAAAATGAGATGACCGACGCAGGGCTCGAACCTGCAATCTCCTGATTCGTAGTCAGACGCATTGCCAATTATGCAAGCCGGCCAGCTTTGGTTGAATGTCGGAGTCTGAATTCACTACTTAAGTTGGTTTGAAGCAAAATTCCAAGTATGCTTCATCTACCCTGATGGCTTGCTTTGCTTGACAACGGTGATTTCTTCTAGATTTAGTAGAAATAGATAGCTGGTCACTAGGTTTTTTTTTTTTTTTGGGACGCCGTACTATTGGCTAGCCGGCCTTGTTATTTCAGACTGCTGAGGCTGAATAGTCCTCTGCCTTTACTAGAGGATTGAAGTAGAGAGGGAGGGAGTTGATGAGTCTCAGAAATTAGGTGGTAATATTATCATAATCTAGCACTAGGCCCTGTAGGTTTACCTTTAATTAGGTGGTGGGTTACGGTATAGGCTATTACATTATGGGCAACAGTCTACAACACTGACAAGGAAGCATGAGATACTGCGATTAGGAAAAGGCGTGTGATTGGTATCTAATCCGTATGGATTCATGATCCTACAGATTGCCGAGATACTCGTAGTATCATAAGGCATCCAAATAGTGGGTTCAACAACAAGGCCGTTTGAGATCAACAGGGAAGGCGTCCGAGTAACTATATGTCCCGGCTGGAATTTAAAATATAAACCCTAATTAGGACACCTTAGCGCCAAATATGGTACCGACATTTTGCATTGAGCTTAATATTATAGAATGGAGATATACTATAGTGGGATATCTCTAAGAGAACTGGGCATTTGCATCTATGTACCTATTCGTATTTGCATATCAAAGGCATGGTATGGAGTAGGTATCCCTTCGTTAGGTAACAGGATGGATAGTTCACTCATACGAGTAGACGGCCTAGAAGATGCTGGAAATCTAGTTTAGCTGCTCGCTGTACTTAGAGTTGTAGGACTTGGGGTTGTAGAGACGCTAGTGGTTGTGGTTGTGGTTGTGCTTAAGGTCGTAGTCTCAGTAGCGCTGGCGGTCTTAGTAGGGACTAAGGTCTTAGTAGTAGTAGTAGTAGTAGTAGTAGTAGAAGAAGAGGACCCGCTAGATCTGCTGCTACCACAACCACCACCACCACCAGTAAAATCAACAAAATCAACACAAGACTTATAAGTCTGGCCAACACTCTCAGCAAACCAATACCACTAAATAACACAAGCCCCAGCCTCAGAGCACCGACCATCCAGGTCATCAGGGATAGTAACGCTAAAGCTGGTATCGTCCTTGGTGGCACCCGTCTCATTAGATGCATAACCCCCCGTCCACTCCTTCAGCGGGGGAGCGGATCACAGTGTTAGTGGCTGTGTCGACGATCGAGACATTGGCGACACCAGTGTGGGGGGTGACGATGTCATGACGAAGTCGACTGACTCGCCGGCTGTGTACGATTGGACGTTGGCCGTGTTGTCCTTGTACTGCTATCCATTGCACAGCCAGATGTGGCCGGCGGACTCGTCGTAGTCGGGCTGGTTTGAGGCGCTCTGGAGCTCGCCTTGGACGTTGCCGGCGCGGTCGGCGGCTTGGTTGTTGTAGACTTGTTGGCTGCAAGCAGCGGACATGGCGGTGCCGGGCATACAGGGTTACGGGGTTGGGGGGTGGAGATGAGGCTCGCTATGGTGAGGATGGAAGACGTTAGCTTCATTAGCCTGGAAATTGAAACGACCGAGTGGGATCCTCTCGACTTGGTCAAAGTCCAGCAGTTTCGTCTTAATAAAGTTGGCATCTGTTGTCATCTACGAGTCATGTTGGGTACGAACCGATACGTCTCTGTAGATTATGGCTTAGGTCTTCTTGCCAGTGCTGACGCCTTGTAGATAAACATTCTGTCGCCTATCTTGATCCTAAATTCTGAATAAAATTGATACCTTGCTCTTAAACTGTTTATCTAGTGAGGTGAATAGATGGGTAAAGAACGCAAGGAAACCATCTAGGTGAAAATTCATTCATACTCCGCAGAAGCATCACAGGGTATAAATACAAAAACACAGAAAAAAATACCAACAAGACAGAAACCAAAAATGCTTAGGCTAAAGGAGCTGCTGGACCGGCTGCTGCGTCCCATTCCGTCCATCTCGCTCATCTGCCCGACCAGGTTCTTCGGCGTGAGTCGGCATGATCGGGGGAATACTGAAGTTGTCTGCGAACGGGTTCTGCACCTGGTAATCCTCGGACCGATATTCGTACCGACTAACTGGTCCGGTACCACTAGCCGTCGAGATATCCGTCAGCTCAGTCGTCCTAGCGGGCTGATTGGCGAACGTTTCGGGGGAGATTGGTGATATCGGCTCGGAAAGGGGAGGAGCCTGGATTTGCTGTGGTTGTGGCTGTGGCTGTAGCAAGGGGATTGAAGGAACTGGGCGTGCAGTGCTTGCAATCGGGTTCTGATCGCTTGATTCGGGCGACTGTGGGGCCGACTCCGCTGGTGGGGTTTGCTGTCCGAGGGCCTTTCGCGCCTGAAGCATAGCACGCTGGTGTTTGGAGAGAGCCACGGATAGTTCATCATTTGCTTCGATCAGGGTCAGCAAGGTGTCCTCGTCGGGAGGAGGATTCGTCGCATGGATGTAGTTCTGCATGGCGCGGGATGCTCTTCGACACCGAGCGGAGAATTCCTGGATGAGGTCGTTGGAGAGCATCTCCGTCGGTGGCGTCGACTGGACGAACTGCGTCAGGAGTTTCGCAGAGGTCCTCGCTTCGGATATACGAGAAACCAACCCATCGGGCGTCGGCAAGCTATCGGTAGGTTCGGCGCGAGGAATTTCATTCGAATTTTGACGCGATGCTGATGGTCGCCAAGTGCTTGATCGGTTACTCTACACGATGATTAGCGCCTGTATTGAAAGGGGTCCAACCACACACACCTTTGAGTTGTAGGCCTTATCCATCTTAGTCTTCTCTTTCTTCCACATCTCTACGAGCGGTTTGAGATCCTCGTCCCACTGCCGCTGCGTTTCCAAGGCATCCAGTGATTCCCGGAGAAACTGCTGCACACCCATATCCTTCCCCGTACGAAGCAGATCCTTGACCGTCGCGGTAAACTTGGCGTCCAAGTTACGAGTAAAGGTATAACCAGGATTATCAATGAGAATGCGCATCAGCATGATGGCATTGTACTGCACATTAGCGGCGGTCGAGTTTGGTGTCGACAGCAGTTTCCGGATGAGATGGGCGGCTTCACGCGCGGCATTGGGACTGGACTCTGCGCTCTCGACGATACTCGGGAGATGGACGAACTCATCCCCTTGCTGCTAATTATCAGCGGCCGTACGAGATGTAAAGGGTAATGGAATGGTGACATACCGGCTGGTTCGGACCTTGTCCCTCTTCGCAAAACGCAGTCTACTCGTAATAAAAAAAAAAGGCGATCAGCATCATTCCCCGCACAGGGACTCATCGGATCTCCACGAACCACTTCTCTAAGAACGATGCTTTCTGGGGAGTCTTGGGGGTATTCGTCGCGCGAAGAGCCTGTTGAAACTTCAGTCAGCCAGCAGGGGTTGGTGGTGAAACAGGGGCTGACTCACTGGCGCTCGGTCGCTTGTTGATGGTGCTGAGGAGACGCTTCATGGTGCTGGTGTCGATGGCGGTAGACTAGTGTAGGAATTGGAGCGATAGAAGGGGGAAGGGTATTATTATTGGAGTGAGGGACTAGAGGAGGTAGGGAGAAAAAGAAGGAATAAGAGCTAGCAGCCAGTCGTCCGAGGCATCTGGGGACTTTTATTAAGACTGAGGACTCACAGGCCAGCATAAGCGCTGAGCGCGGAGCTGCAAAGGCAGAAAGAAAAGGGCGATCCCAAGCGACTTGGTCACAAGTGGCGCTTTCTTGGTGACGCGCAAGAGCAACGTTCTGTCACAGCCCATCAGACATGATGATAATTAGGTAGAATATATGCGGAACGGTGATGCCTGGGGAATGATGGAGATGATCTTGATCACACTAAGGTTCCAACCCCACCACCACCGCCACACAGTTGCAATCCAGCGTTCTTGAAACACGTATGCAACCACACTTCAACCACCAGCTGCTGATGAATCAACGCAGCTATTCGTCGCCTGGTATTAAGCTCGTGAGAAAGAGTATGCGGTCTGCAGCACCGCCACCCTTGGCTAGTATACCTCCTCTCAGCAGAAACGTAATCCAGCTAGGTGGTTATACGTAAGTACTCCATAGACCGTAGTACTCCCCAAGAGGGGTTCTGTGCTTGTGGTTTACAGGTATCTTTTCGAAATAGATAGTTACTTAGCCTTTATTGGTTGCTCTAGGAGAGATCATTGGTAGTGGCTGTATTCTGCCAAATCCAGGTAAAAACAGTGATACAGTGTCCGCCATGCAGTGCAAAAATTAGACTGATTTCCGTCGCTCAGTCTTCAAATAGCTTTTCAGAGTAATTTTCTTTTGAAGAATGTTTTGTATTTTCTTCCATGACCAGGTATTTGTTCCGTACAACAGAAAAACTCCGGCTATCCCATTCAAATTCTGACCACTCCATTCACTCCTCCCCGACACCCTCAGTCCGCTTACGCCTCGGTGATGGCACGGCGGATCTGGGTACCACGCTGCCGAGAGCTGAGGCGGGCGGTGCGTTCAACAACGGAAGCCTTCTGGACGACCTCGTCACCCTCGGTGAGGATGAGCTCGATGTGGCAGGGGTTGGTCATATAAGGGTTGATCTAGATTCGGTCAGGCTTTCTCTCTCTTCAACTGTCAATGAGTTTGTTGGAACATACACGACCGTGAGCACGGTAAGTACGTCTGCGGCCCTTAGGAGCCTGGTTGACCTGGATGTGCTTGACGACAAGGTTGCCAGTGTCGAGACCCTTGGTGTCGGCGTTGGCCTCAGCGTTCTTCAGGAGACCAATGAGGAACTCGGCGGACTTGACGGGCCAGCGGGCACGAGCGACACCCCACTGCTTAGCTAGAGAAACCGGTCAGCATCATTCTGGAGCCAAATATCCTGATCCGTTTCCCAGTGGTTTGTCCAAAATATCTGCCACATTCGCCATTTCCCACAAAATTCCGTTGCTCGGTTCATCTAGTAGTTTCCCCCTCTTCTCGGATATCGTAGGGAAAATGCACTCACCCTGAGCGTTGCGGCCAGTGCTGCTGGCAAACCGCCGGAAGGGAACGACCTCAACCTTGTTGGTGACGTTCTCAAGGAAGACAAGAGCGCGCTGCAGCTTCATGCCGCTGATAGCCTGGGCGGTTTCGCGGGTGTTCTTGAAGCTGACACGCAGATGAGAGCCCCGGGCGCGGGCGCTCTTTGCGGCCGGAATATCCTGAACAGCGTAACGGACCTGGTCGAGGGAAAAAAAAAAACCCAACATCAGCAATCCAGTCTAGCCAATTTTCCTGATTCCAAAAACACAATTCATGAACGGGGTACGGGTCGTGGTGAAGGCGACAATAGCAGTCGAAAACCGGGGATAAAGGACACAGCAAGGCATCGAATTGCCATCATAACGCCGCCATTCCCTTTGGACGAGTGTGATCCTCCATGAAAACAATTCCTCCTCGAAATCCTCAACGCAGTGTTCGATAGGTACTCACCATTTTGATGTGGTTGCCGGGGTGGTCCTCGATGTCGGGAGAGAAGATTGTCGCTTTTTCGTCGGTCAGCCGTTGAACTTTGGAGATCGCGAGTCGCTCGTTGTGGTGCGGATTTCGCTCTTGGCATTGCCTGCCCTAAGCGAGCCCTAACTAGCCTTTTTGAGTCACCGCCTTGAAACCCCGGCGGTACTTAGAACTTGAAAGTGTAACTCGAAGCAACTCAAGAGTAATTTAGTTTATGTCTATTGCTATGTGATATCTCTTTCTTATTTCTTCTGTTCTGGGACTTGCGTGATCAACTCGCCCTTTTCTACCGCCAACCGCAAGTTATCCAACACCAGAATCTCCATCTCCTTCTGCGTCTCATAAGTCATTGTGCCAATATGCGGCAGGAGCATCACTCGGGGGTTGTTGAGCAGGCTGAGCTCTACGATCGGCTCATTCTCGTATACGTCGAGACCAGCCGACATGACCTACTGACTTAGCCAATGTCCTAACAAAATGGAAACAGCGAGCTTACCTTGCCTGACCCCAGCGCGGTAACCAACGCTTTCTCGTCAATGAGAGCACCTCGAGCGGTGTTAACAATCACCACACCATCCTTCATCTTTTGGAACTCCTTCTCGGCAATGATATGACGAGTAGACACATTGAGAGCCAGATTCAGACTCAGCACGTCGGAAGTAGCCAGCAAATCGTCAAACGAGACGTATGTAGCACCATTCTCCAGCTCAGGGCTAAGTCGCGACCGGTTGTGGTATTGGATCTTCATCCCGAAGGCCCGGGCACGGTTGGCCATTTCCTATATACATTAGCGATGGCACAGACTTGGCGCGATTTGACTCACGCGACCAATTCCTCCCATGCCGAGAATTCCAAGCACCTTTCCCTTAGGGTCATGGCCGAGCGTGGCCTGGCCATGCCAGTTTCCTATCCTTGTCAGTATACCACTTCATTCTGTTAAGGTGGTTCCATACCCTCTCGAATCGCAGTCAATGGCACGTAGGCCTGTCGCAAGGCGCCGATCATGAGGAAGATGCCGACATCTGCGGTTGCGTTGTTGACGGCGACGGGTGTGCTGGAGACAGCGATTCCTATCGCAACTCATTAACTTCGCTCGCTCGCGGTGTTTCCTGGTCTGACGCACCCTTCTCTGAGCAAGCAGGAATGTCGATATTGTCGTACCCGGCTCCATTGTGGCAGATATACTTCAAAGACTTGGGGAGGAGAGAAATCACTTCTGCGTCGAAGGGACCGGTGAACTACACCTGTCAGCGCAATGCACGGGAAAAAAACAGCTGAAGCTGCCATACCTTTGTAGAAGTGTTGGATCGGTAGAGGGCTACCAAATCATCGTATTTTCCGTCCTTGAGATTGCGGATGAAGTCCTCCCTGGTCCCGGAAGGAAATTCCTACATTTGCGATCAGTATTAGAGCGCTGCGCTGATTACGCAAAACTCCATTGTCATACCTTGAGCGTCAGAATTGACGAGAGCTCATTCCATTCTTTCCTGGCGTGGGTGATAGCGCCGATGAGGAGAGCAGTAGGCATGATGTCAATTGCGGGGCCGAAGCAGACAAGAGCGAGATAGCGGTTCTTGGGGATGCAAAGATGAGAAGGGAGGAGAGAAATGAAAGAAGGATAACGAGAAGGAGAAGGAGGAGATTAATATGAGAAAGAATCGCGAGCGACAGCCGGTTATGGACGGCGAGGAGCTCCTCCGCGTGGGGTTTCTCTACAGTATACAATCATCGGGATTCGGAGGCATGTGGTATGCGGTATGCGACTATACTACGTACGTATGTCGGCCGGTTTTTATCCAGCAATAGAAATTGAGCGACTTCATTTCCTTCTTTTTGCGTCACTAGTGTACTAGCATACGATAACGTAGGCAGGGCCGCAGGACTGCATCTTCATTGCGCGCTGGCATTGTGAGGGTCGGCTATTGATCGCTGGTTCAATACCCGACGCGGAGGAAATCCGTCTGCTGTGCACCCCACGTTGCGCCGTTTAAATGTCCGCTCAGTCAAATACTTAATCAAATGATCAAATCCGAAGAAGACTTTTCTGAGCAGCTGTCCTATTACTCAAGCTTCAACCAAAAGAACAGCTCTTCAGAATGGCCGCTTGTCAAGCCCTCGTCCTCCATGGCGCCAAAGATCTCCGCCTGGTAGCATCCCCACCTACTTAACCATTCTATACAAACACAGGTCTAACAACCCAATCCAGGAATCCAAACCAGTCGCCTCGCCCAGCGGCGCTGAAGTGCAAGTTGCCATCCGCGCAACGGGTCTCTGCGGCTCAGACCTGCATTACTACAACCATGGCCGCAACGGCGACTTCGTCGTCCGCGAGCCCTACTGTCTCGGCCACGAATCCTCAGGCATCGTCACAGCCGTAGGCCCCAACGTGAAAAACCTCAAAGTCAACGACCGCGTCGCCCTCGAAGTCGGGCTCCCCTGCCGAAAATGCCCTCTCTGTCTCTCCAACCGTTACAACCTCTGCCCAGAGATGCGCTTCCGCAGCTCCGCAAAGATCTACCCCCATCTCGACGGCACCCTCATGGAGCTCACCACCCACCCAGAAGACATGTGCCATAAGCTTCCAGAGTCCGTCTCCTACGTCGGCGGCGCCCTCGTCGAACCCCTAGCCGTCTGCCTCCACGCCATCCGCCGCTCAAACCCACCCCCGAAATCCTCCCTCCCAAGCAACTACAACAGCACAGCCCTCATCTTCGGCGCCGGCGCAATCGGCCTCCTGCTCGCCGCCGCCCTCTCAGCCCAAGACTCCTTCGCACACATTGTCGTCGCAGATATCGACGCCTCCCGTCTAAACATCGCCTCCTCCCTCTCCCTCCCCAGCCTCTCCACCTTCCTAATCCCCAAACCCACAAACCCTCCACCCCCGCGCGATGCCCCCCAAACCGAACAAACGGCCTTCGCCTTCTCAACTGCCCAAACAACCGCATCCGCCCTCAAATCCTCCATCTCAACCCTCGATCCGTCCGCTCTGGGCTTCACGCGCGTCTACGACTGCACCGGCGTCCCCGCCTGCGTCCAGGCCGGAATCTACGCGGCCTCGCCCGGCGCGGTCCTCGTGCAAATCGGCATGGGGAACCCCGTGCAGACGGTCCCCGTTGGCGCGGCGGCGTTGCGAGAGGTCGATATCATCGGCGTCTTCCGGTATGATGGGTATGCGTACCCGGCGGCTATTGAGCTGATGGCTAGTGGGAAGATGGATGCTGTTGAGAAGAAGGTTGTCACGCATCGGGTTGGGTTGGCGGAGGGTGTGAGGGCGTTTGGGCTGGCCGGGAGTGGAGTTGATGAGAAGGGGAGGCCGGTTGTTAAGGTTGTTATTGAGAGTTAAGTTTCTTACCTACGTAATTTTTTTTTTTTTGTGTCCGTTGGAGTGTGGAAGGTTGGTTGTATATTATATTATAAACCCGGGTGTGATGTTGATAGATGGGGATAAGTACCTAGCAAAAAAGGTTTTTAGGGTTAGAAAATTGCGTATGAAGTATTGGTGGTTTCATATTATGGGAAACAGATTTATGATAAGGACATGATAGAAATAACTATATATTCTGGGTTGGACGTCTTGATTTACAATGAATGGCGTTAGCATTGGTGTACGATATGTACCAAAGTATATATTATTGCTTTCCTCTGATTCTGCTCTACTTATTACATATATATATATATATACATCCAAGCGGTCCTCCCCCCCGGTGCAGGGGTGAGGAGTTAGTCAATGGCTGGGGTCTCGGTGCCACAGAATTTAGAACTATTTCAACCCCCCAGCTAGCAATAAACTCTGCCCCGTCATATACCCCGTCGTAGCCAGCATTGTTACAACATTAGCCACTTCCTCCGGGACACCTAACCGACCGATCGGAATACCCGCAGCAACATCCGGAATCGCCTGCGCATTGGGAATCATCCCCGTGTCCCCGATCATGGCGGGGGCCACGTCGTTAACGCTGATGTTGAATTCTGCTAGGCGCGTGGAGAGGTTCCTCATCATGCCTGTCATGCCGCCTTTGGAGGCGGCGTAGTCTTTCATATAGGATAAGGTTGGTTGGTTACTTTGAATTGATTTGAAACAACGGATGGAAGGGATTCCTAGAGTTAAAGAGAGGGACATAAGGCATCCATTAATCCCACCACCATACGCCGCAATCGAAGACATGAAGATAATCCGACCCCAACGCTGGTCTCTCATGTGTTCAACTACGCCCTTGACCAGGATGAATGACGCCCGGAGGTTGACATTGATCGTGTAGTCGAATTCCTCGAGCGTGATGTCCCATACCTGCGGAACACGCTTTCCGTATCCAGCGTTCGAGACGAGGATGTCGGGATGTTGGCCGTGCTCCTTGTCGATTTGGACGAACATCTCTTGGATTTGTTCTGCGGATCCGACATCGACTTGGTGGATGGAGATTCGGAGGGTCGGGGATGTTGTCTTGAGTTCTTCCACCAGGGAGTTTATAGCGGTGATATTGCTGGAATATGTTAATGCGAGGTGGGTTCCTTTCTCGGCGAGTTGGCGCGCGCAGGCCGCTCCGATTCTAGATTGGATGTTAACTTGAGCCGTTGAGGATAGTAGGAACTTGGAAGGAAGGGATTGCTTACCCTCCAGAAGCCCCGGTGATGAGGGCGAGTCGGCCGCGGATTTCATTTAATTGCGCCATCGTCAATGTACGAATGAACACACTTTGTGAATCGGGGTAAAGTCATGCAGATATATGTGTCCGGGGGTCGATTCCCCTCGGATCGGAGTAACCCCCGATGCCCCGCATCACGTAGTTAGTGTGGGGGGGGGGGGTGTGTGGCGTTGTTTGTACTTATTTTACCAGGATTTATTTTACCAGATCCCTGAGAGATGATACACTCCTCTAGTGCTCACTTTTGGAAACTAGAACAAAAGAGTAGTAGTCATATCACCGGACCACATTTGGGTCTGCCATGTTCGATCAGAGCCAGTCTGATATAGACCAGTGTTTTGGAAAGCACCTAGCGATAATGCGCCAGGATCTCCAGAAACATAGTCCCCGACTGCTTCGAGATCTAACCAAGAGAAATCGTTTGCCGGGCTGAAGTGAACATAAGGGTTCTGATCGGGCATGCAATGGGAAATAGGGTTAGTGTTTTGCATTATGACATCATTGCTTTGTTGAGTTCCTGCAGGCGAGGCCGGAGCGGTCGGTTTCGGACGCCATAGGAGTTCTAGAAGGCGAGAGTAACGGGCTCCAATATCGTCTGGCCCAGCGCTAGCTCGCTGCAGCACTTCTGTGGTTCGAGTAACGAGATCGCGTACGTTCATTTCCTCTAGTGGTAGCATAACTCCGAACGACCGCGCCTAATTCGTCAGTTTGGTTGGTGAATTAGAATAGTTTCATCGTACCTTATACAAGAAGACCGCAGCATAGATACCATATAGATAAAACCTGAGAGGCATGAAATGAAGATGCTTCTCGGGATCAGTCTCCACAAGAGTGGTCAAGTACGCCTTTGCGGCATCCAACGACTCAATAATAAACCGAGCATCCTGCATTGAAGCCACATTATCGAACGTCGCTCGTAACTGCTCTCTTTGGGAGTGACCGTCGTTCTTCTGCTTAGATAGGGATTGGGAAATTGCGGCTTGAAACGCAAAAGCGTTGGTGTAGAGCCTCAGATATTCATATGACAACTGCAGGGTGGTCTGCATAGCCAAGGAACCTATGACATATTAGCAAAGAGCTTGCACAGCGATGGATCCGGCGTATATACATTTTAGAGAACCCCATCGTGATTTCCACCGCAGGATTGCGAGTCGAAAATCGTCCACATATTTCACATAATCACCCATCAACATCATCTGGTTACTCGTCTGCATTCCCGAGTAGAGAAGATCGTGGACATTTCCGTAAAGCTGGGTGAGGTCCAACGTGGCCTGGAATATCTGTGCATAGTCTTCATCCCCATCTCTAACAGGTTGAAGGGAGGGAAAATCCTGGCTGACAAGACCAGTCATTGGACCTGGGCCTCGGGACCAAAATGCACGCCCGATCCTCACAGATATAAGGCGGTCCGAGATGTAGCAGCTGGTCCACGCGAGGCGCCTGCGTGCCACTGCTTCCGTGTCTCCCGAGACGTCCCCACGAAATGAAGTCCTGTCTAGACCTAGAAAATATCCTGAGCGGAGGGCAAGCCCAACATGCATCCAGGCAGCTCTATCTTCCTCACCACGCCCCACGCGTTCGATTTTTGGCCTTAACCCCTGAGGTTCCCATTCGGCAAGCAGAAGCAGGGCTTCCACAGCCTCCACGTCGCAGTCGGCTCCGGCAGCAATGTCAGAAATCAATTCATGCATGTATTTGGAACAGTGCTCGTGGATTTCCGGCCGCTCTACTAAGTCCTTTGATGCTATCGTGAGTACGGCTGTGAGGAGATGTTTTTCATCATTAGCGAAAGCGTCCATAGCAGTGCGGTGGAAATATTTTCGCGGGACCAGAGGGAGGTACGGATGGAAGTTTTCAGCGTAGCGGGCAACCAGCTGCCAAACTGTCCCCAGATCGAGGGACCGCGATTGCACCAGTCTGTAAGCTTTGATGCCTGTTTTTTTTTGAAACCCCGTTACATCGCCATTTTGGAGTGCGCGGTATGAGGAATACCCACCCGTGCCAGTGCGTTGAGAATCGGTGGTTGCAGGACTGGGACCCTCAGTGCCTCGTTTCGCGATGTCCGTCAGACACTGCCATGCGTCAGAAGGGTTTCGAGGCACGGAGCCGATGGAGGCCGCATCTTCATCGTCAACGGATACCGAGGTCGTTGTCGCCACCGTTGGGGCGGGAGGATTAGAGGGGACAAAAACGACCGGGCCTGGGTATGAGTGGGATGACTGTTGGAGGTTTTCTGAGTTGGCCGGACTGGCTGAGAGCACACTCGGTCTCGTCTGAGTGGCTGGCCTTGTATCTGGAGTGAAGTTCTTGATCTTATTTTTGCGGATGCGACGACCTCCACGATTTGAACCGCCAAGAACACAATCCCTGTGATCTCGAATACATCGCTGGCATGGCGGTACCCCAGGGCTACCGCTAGCATCTCTAGATAGTAGATTTAGTTAGACAGCAGCACAGCCAAGTACTAGTCTCGAAACATGACTCGACAATCCATCTCGATATTGGGCAGGAAAACGTACAGATCACATTTAGATTTGCGTTGTCGACAATGCAGACACGCTCGCGAGACACGTTTCATGAGACGATCTGAACGAGCCTTTTTTGATATTGGAGTTCCCTCCAAAGGTGGAGATTGCTCGTCCTGCTCCGTCACATCCATTGTTGGGGAAGAAACAAACCGACTTTAGACCTGGATTCGTGGGAACATCATTTTCAGTGACTATTAGGTGTGATAAGAGCAAGAAAGGAATATTAAGCAATGTTCCGGCCCGATCAGTAATTCAGGAAAAACAAAAGGATGGAAAATATGAAGCAGATGATCAAAGTTCGTGGTGTTGGACAGCGGACCACTTCTGCATGATTTCTTCGTAGCCCAAAGCGTCTCCCCACACGAGAACCTGAATCTAACCCTTTCTGCGTGGAAGATGCTATCGAATTACTGGAAGCTCAACGGTCGATCCAATGGTTGACACGATGGCGTGGGAGGGACAACTCTTGACTCTAGAGCCTGGGAGATGTTTTCCGGCCGTATTACTCATCCCGTACGTATCAATGATAAAAAATATCTTCTTCATGAAGCAAGTAGCTCAGGAACAATTCGCTCTGTGGCATAGCCTCGATGCCTTAAAATTATGCACAATCGAGACCGAGAAAACGATAGTAGTTTATATCTGCTCTCTGTCAATTGAGGAGCCCGTTTAGCGGTTGCTACGTCTCAAGTCAAGCGCCCAAGGCATAGTACGGCTGTCGATGTAAGGCAGGTCAACGCAGGAGCGTCGATCACGAACAATAATCCTTTCCCACTGTATCCTCAGACTTGAAAAAAGACATCCGATGCGCTACCCCACACAGAGGCATATTAACTCCATCGACCCGCGGACTCAGACGCGCTTCTCCCTCCTCTCCATCATAGATCTGTACGGTAACCTCGTGTCCGGACACCCCCAAATACGGTAATCATACTAGGGACGTGGCGCCAATTCACATCAATTGCCGAGTGCGGGGATGTCGGCCTTTGTCGGCTATTGGATTAGCTTTCTCTGGGCCCGGATAGACCAGTTCCTCACCAGCCAACTGATGGCTTCATCTTTACAAATAATCATTGGGTTTGTGGTTTACGGCCATTGGCAAGGCCAAGAACCTGCTGCGCATTTCCTTATCCCCCTTCAACGCGGCTGTTGGAAGAGAGTTCAGGTCGACCGGATAAATGAAGTCCCAAACACATACTTAGCACAGCGTGGCCCACTATTCCTAAATTGTTGTGTCTACGGAGGGTTTGGCAGCGCTCCAGATGCGACTTCGGGTCTGCAACAAGCTTCCAAGAGAGATGCGCCGTTTGGTGCGAGCAATGCTGGGTGCCACGCAGCAGTGGCACCACCATGGTTATCAGAAACCGTACGGATGCAAACTGGCTTCGATCGAACAAAATGTATCCGAATGAGATCTGGTCAAGCTTTCTAAGCTGAGTGCAAACACCAGATGCTCTTCCGCTGAATCGCTCAACGACAGCACCGTGCCACCGACCTCAGGCGATCGTTAAACCCACGAGTTTCCAGTTTCGAGTTTCGACCCTTTCGGACCGTTGAAATCTCGGGGACTTTGTTCGTTTCGTTCGCATGTCTTCCGTTATTGCCCTTGTTGATACCCCGGTCATTTGCAACGGAATCAGGGGCTCATGGATTAGGCAAGAAGAGACATGTGTATCTTGACGACGCATTGGCGGGGTGTTCCTCCTCTTCGAAGGGTATAACGAAGGCGGAGATTAGGATCCCCAGATCCCCTCAGATTAGGCCCGAGCGAGGGCCGCCACTCAAGCTACCGGTTGATCAAGGAATTTTAGGACTTCGATTCAACCCCTGGGCCAGATAAGTCTTTCATTGCGAGGTGAAGGTGCGACTCAGGCGAGCGATAGTGAAGCGCACGTTCATTTCCTCTCAATTTGTAGAATAAGCGTCAAGAGAGAGAGAGAGAGAGACGGCTGG
This sequence comes from Aspergillus asperescens, assembly GCA_027569075.1. Lineage (NCBI taxonomy): Eukaryota > Fungi > Ascomycota > Eurotiomycetes > Eurotiales > Aspergillaceae > Aspergillus > Aspergillus asperescens. The sequence continues at coordinate 54,146 of JAPDEH010000116.1, read as the reverse complement.
AGAGCCAAACTTCGTACCGTATGATGTCCGCAGAAGGACGGAGCAAAGTCAGAGATCGAGGATAAAGCAAGGTAATATATCACCGACTCCAGGGGACCAGGAGTTGGGAACTTGGGATTGACTAACATGACAACCTCCCGTTCAAGACTGGTTCCTCGGATCAGGGATGACAGGCCCCAAGAAATGGATAATTCGTAATTAATCTTCATATAGTTATTTGAATTAGCTTTGAACCAGCCAATCATTACTCCAACAGGACGGGCGTTCGTTTCGGAGTGAGTTGGGCAAGGGACCAGACCTGAAAGGCTGAACCCCTGAACGCCTGAAACAGACTGAGCAAGCCCCATTGGCAATCCCTTGGCGGAGGCGTTCCTGGTGTTCTTCATCTCTGCCGTATCGATTGGCAAATAGGAGAAGCAGCAAACACCAGTCGATTGGCGCCAAAATTTTAGCGTGTGAGCTGCCGGCTGAAAATCATGGTGGCAGCATTGGTAGCCTCGTTGACGAACAAGTGGAATGAGGAGAATTTATGAAGGGATAGTGGTGTGACCTTGTCAGTGAGACCGAGACAGCTATCCTCACCTAAGTATTAGCTATTTCTCATGCCTCGCATTTTTCTAGAAGGATATATTCCCGACTTTGTCAGATCCCGAGTTGGGCGGCTGCACAGACATCGCAGCTTGAGCCTGCTGGCCTCAGTGCCTCAGTGGCCTGTCGGTCGAATGATTCGGACAGCTCCAGGCCGAAGCTGCCATTCGTTCGATGGATCCTATCGGGAGGGCTTCTGGCTGCATGGCGTTGAGATGGTGGAGAAGATGAAACGGTTCGAAGCTAAATTAATGCACAGGCTTGGCCGCCCCCAGCGGCTGGTGGGAAGACTCCTTAGTCTGTATAGGCGCCAAACTTGAATGTCCTCCTCTCCTCAGTAATCTTCCTCCTCTCCTTCCTTCCCCCAACATTCCGCTCTTTATTCCTTATTCAGCCCTTCTTCGCTCGCTGGATCTGCTTCGTTTCCGGTTAGGTAGGAGTTTGAGAAACACAATCATTGTCCGCGTCTTTCTTTTGCCTCCTGCGACGCTGGCGTCCTCCTGGGCCTTTATATACACTGCCAGACAACGTCGGTCGATCTCCTGTAGCTTTCTTCAGCTAAGACTGCCTCCGTTTTCACAGCTCAACTCCTCTTCTTGATCAAGGATCTTCATTCATTTTGGATTCCTACCAGCTTCTGGTGCCAGAGGGGACAGCATTCCTCCTGTTCCCCGGCCACACGGAATCTGCGTCCTAACACATCCCCAGCGCTGTGACTTAACTCGGTGGATCGCCTATCGTTAATCGTTCTTTCAGCAATTTGCTCGACATTGACAGACTTGACGTTTACACTCGAATAGTCCCGATTTCGATGGAAGATCTCCCGGGACATCTCGTCCCCCGGAGTAAATACGACACAAATGCGACCTATGTCTACGACCATTCAAGGGGTCTACGCGGCGTCAATATTCCTCGAGATGTCTTCCTTACGCGCATCATTCTCATATCTATCATCGGTGTGGCCTTTATCCTTTTCTGCGGCAGGGTCGCTCAAATCAGTCACGCTTACCTTCGCCATATAACTTCCCTAACCGCCGGCAGGAGGGAACAGACATTCTGGAGTATCGAAAACTCACACTTATGGGCAAATATCAAAAAACACTTATTGTATGCGCCTCTTGGCGAGAAAAGACACAACCGCGAGATCCAACTGTCCACTGCCGTCAACGTGGGCACTCTACCATCTAGATTCCAAACGATTCTGATTGTACTATACGTCGCCAGCCAGATAGCTTACTGCTCTTTCCTGAACTACAATGAGAATGTTAAAGCCGCGCTCGTCGCAGAGCTTCGAGGTCGATCGGGGACGCTGGCCGTTCTTAACATGGTACCATTGTTTATTCTCGCTGGCCGCAACAACCCATTGATTCCTCTGTTGCGCATCAGCTTCGACACTTACAACCTTTTGCACCGTTGGCTGGGCCGCATTGTTGTGATTGAGAGTATAGTGCACACTTTCGCTTGGGGCGTTAATGCGGTCGACGAGGCCAATGTCTCCGATATGCTAGATCGCATTCGCAATACACCATTCTTTACCTGGGGCTTGGTAGGAGTGGTGGCCATGACCTTTCTCCTCCTTCACTCTCCCTCGCCAATCCGACACGCCTTCTACGAAACCTTCCTCCATCTCCACCAGCTAGCAGCATTCCTCGCCTTCCTCGGTGTCTACATCCATATTGACATTGACAAACTACCCCAAAAGCCCTGGATCACCGCAATCGGGGTCTTCTGGCTCCTCGACCGCACAGCCCGCCTCTTTCGCCTACTATACCTCAACTTCTCCCTAAAACGTGGCTCCACCTCCCTCGTCGTCCAAGCCCTCCCCGGCGAAGCCTGCAAAGTAACATTCCGCCTCCCCAGACACCTCAACGTCACCCCAGGCTCCCACGTCTACGCCTACATTCCCAGCCTCTCCTTCTGGATGTCCCACCCCTTCTCCGTCGCCTGGGTCGATCCCAGCCCCTCCATCACAAACCCCGCCTACACAGACAAAGACCAAGACCAACCACCCCAAAACCCCATCATGACGCCCTCACACCTCGAAAAACAACTCCCAGCCCTCCCAACAAACAACACAAACCAGCCAACCTCCGTCTCCCTCATCATCGCCGCCCGCAAGGGCATGACCCGATCCCTCTACAACAAAGCCCTCGCGTCGCCCAACTCCACCCTCCTCACAACCGGCTTCATCGAAGGCCCCTACGCCTCCCACCCCTCCAACCCTGCAACCTACGGCACAGCAGTCCTCTTCTCCGCCGGCGCCGGAATAACCCACCACATGCTCACCGTCCGCGACCTCCTCACCCGCGCCGCGCAGGGCCGCGTCCCCACCCGCAAAATCTACCTCATCTGGTCCGTCCGCAGCACAGAGCACCTCTCCTGGGTGCGTGGCTGGATGGACTCAATCCTCAGTCTCCCCGGGCGTCGCGATATCCTCACCATTCAGCTCTTCGTGTCCAAGCCGAAGTCTAGCCGTGAGATTGTCAGCCCTAGTGCCACCGTGCAGATGTTTCCGGGTCGCTGTAGGCCGGAGGTTGTCCTTGACGAGGTGATCCCTGTGAGGGTTGGCGCGGTGCTCGTTAGTGTTTGTGGGCCTGGGGCGTTTGCCGATGAGGTTAGGGATGCGACGAGGAGGAGGATTGGGAAGGGGGCTGTGGTTGATTTTGTGGAGGAGGCTTTTACTTGGTGATTGCCATTGCCACACAAAGTAAGGTACTGAGTTGTTTGGGGGCGGAGGGTGGGAAAGAGGGATGGGATATTCCTGTTTCTTTTTCCTCTCTATTCTTGGATCCTTTTTATACTTTCTATGTATCTATCTATATGGAATGGTTAGACTTTTTTTTTTGGTTCGCCCTTTCTTCTAGCTTTGGCTTTTTATTATGTACATACCTTTTCTCTATCTATGCCTACTAGCAAGCCAGCACCACGACACTTAACAAGACCATTTTTCTTTCCTTACTTACTTTTCCTATATACGACAGAAATAGATAGGATCGTAATATCTATTTATGTGGATGTCTGATTATTCTCGCGTTGGTGAAAAATAAAGGTAAATAAAGGTTCCAAAGTAGATAGATACGTAGATCTTTGTACGGAGTCCGCCATTGAGTTCGGACTACTGCATATCATGTTCAACTTTATTAAAAGTATGAACTGATAGACTAAGTAGGTAGTCTAGTCCGACGTCTCAGAAAGGCTGTTAGAAGATAAGCTTTACTCCTTATTAAACTTTAATAAATTCAATCTTGTCGGCTGATATTTTGGATAATTAAATAATGAGTCTGCGAGCCAGTAACGGCATTATCTGAGAAAAAGAGAAAGACGCTGCCAAGAAGAAGAGAAAAAAAAAAGAAAAAAAAAAACCGAGGGGAGAGAGGCAACCAATCAGTCGACCTCAGTAGTGAGGTAGAATAGACTGCTGGGTAGGTGGGTAGATGGGTACAGGAAATGAGGTATGCGTATCCAGGTAGTCAGTAGTTGGTACCTTAGACAGACAGATAGATAATCTTCAGTAGGTGGTGGATGATCTGATCTACTGATCTAGTCTATTATGTATGTATCATGACAATATGCAAAAAAAAGAAGAGGAGAGAGGGAAAAAAAACCAACATATATTCAAAAGTAAAATATTATAAAGAGACAAGAAGAACAAGCAAGAGTTTTTTTATGCGGATCCCTTGTTCTTGTTGCCCTTGGGCACACGGGCAAGCCAGTAAATGAAGACAGCAGCGGCAATGTTAAAGATGATGAACGCCCACATGATGCCGAAGTTCCGCCACGCTTCACTGAAATCACTCTTAACCAGGGCCAAGAAGGTATCGGTAGAGGAGATCTGGCAGAAACTGCAATCGGCAGTGGCGTTGGGGTTCTCAAGGTATCCGCCGAAGGTGTCCATGAAGGGCTCCATGTAGTTGTAACAGGTTGTGTTTGCTGGTGGGATAATGTTCAAGAACTCGACCTGTTCGCAGACTGCATCGGCACCAGAGACGGCCGTCGATAACATTGCGGATACGAGATAGGTGAACGGGGAAACGCGGTACATGAAGATCCAGAAACGGGGAAGGACGTCGGGACCAGCAAGAACACCACAGAAGATCAAGCAGAGTGAAAAGACCAGGGTGGCGAGATTACCACCTGTTTCTGCGACTTCGATACCGGCGATGATCATGTGGGCGAAGGTAGAGGTGAAAAGAAGGAAGGTGAGGATAAGCAGGAACATGAGCGCTCCACGTTCGTGGACAGCATCATTTGGTTCAGCATTCCGGTAGAGTCCGATAGGGTAGTACCAGCAAACATAGATCAGTAAAGCCATCAAGGAGTTCCACGGGAGCTCAACAATAATATTAGCAGTCATGAATGCCTTCCAAGAGTAAGCCTTAGACGGCCGTTCACGAGCCTCATACAGGGCACGCTGTGTACAGAAGTTCGGCATGATCTGTTGGACAAGGTTACCAAAGATAGTCATCAACATGAAAATGCTGTACATCTGGTTTTGAAGACCCTGTCTAGTGTTCTGAGCGTGGAAGAAAGAGAAACCAATGTAAAGCGCAGTCAGGATACACAGCGCCGCTTTGGAGTAGATGTAGATAGGGCTGCGCCAGTACTGGGAAAAGATACGGACTAGGCATTCCCACAGTTGAGCGCTGAAGGGGGCAGCAAATTCATTGTGCTCGGACCCATTAGTTTGAGACGTTTCGATAGGCTTCTGCGAGAGAGTATCCTGAAGCTCTGTGAGATGTTGGTGCACAGCCTGACGTTCTGGGCTATCGCGCCATACAGCCGGCCAGTCGATATCACTGTGGGATCCAGGTGCGGCACCAATAATCTCAAGCATCCATTCAGCAGGGTTGGCTTCGGTAGGGAGCTTAGGAGCTCCATTCTTCTCGAAGTAGTTGGCCAGAGTGGACGATTTCTCGCCGATATCGCCAAAATATACGGTCCTGCCACCCTTGGCCAGGAACAGCAGGCGATCAAAACGTTGGAAGAGCATAGCAGAGGGCTGGTGAATAGTGCAAAGAATGGCTTGACCATGCTGCGTGAGAGTGTCGATAAGATCAAGAATAGACCAGGAAGTTTGACTGTCAAGACCGGAGGTGGGTTCGTCGAGGAAGAGGAGCAGCTGGGGCTTAGCAGCAAGTTCAACTCCGATGGTAAGACGCTTTCTCTGTTCCACGTTCAGACCTAAGGAAAGTTAGTAATGCTTGCGCGGGCTGTCAATACAGGAGGGAAATCACCTTCTCCAGGAACACCGACGATGGCATCCGCATATGCTTCCATTCCAAGAAGTTTAATAACCTCTTCAACATAGTCAATCTTCTCCTGGCGCGGGGTACTTGCTGGTTGGCGAAGCAAAGCGCTAAAACGCAGTGCTTCACGTACCGTACTTGTGTGAAGATGAAGATCCTGCTGTTGCACGTAACCCGTCTTGCGCTGGAAAGACTGATCGCGAGGACGACCGTCGACCAACATTTGGCCAGAGACAACACCCATGGTCACACGAGTGGCAAGCACGTCTAGAAGCGTGGTTTTACCAGCACCAGACACGCCCTATTCATGTCAGCAATAGATCCATCTAATAAAACAAAAATCGAAGATCTTACCATCAGAGCAGTGCAGGTACCAGGTTTCACCCATCCATCTACATTGTCTAGGATGCGTCTGGGTTCATTCTTGATCTTGATGTCGTAGCAAACGTCCTTCCACTGGAAAATTGCGGTCTGTCGTTGAATATTGGCAACATCTTGGTTGGATTGTTCCACTTTTTCACCGGCGGTCGCTGGGCTCATTGTCTCGACATCGCCGGCAGCGGGAGGAGAAACGTGGCCTCGGCGGAAGAGCAGCACCTCACCTTTGGACTTGGACTCGGAAATATACTCGGTCGCAGTCAAGTAGGTAAACAGGAAGAAAGCCATGAAAGCAAACATGATGCCCAGGTTGCGCCACTTGTTGCTCTCATAGTATTGGAAACTTTGGGCAAGGTAGGTCGCCCCGCGAATTATTCCATCACCAGGGGTTGCTCCCACAACAGCACAAACCTGATTGGCCTGATCGGTATAGAAGCCCTCACGGGGAACCCATTCAGTAGCAGAACATGTGAAAGAACGACCGTGGAATTCGTTCACCATCAGACTCTCGAATCCGTAGGCGATGGGGTTGACATAATTCATCCAGCGGGACCAGCCCAGCATGTTCCTAGTAGGGATGGTGAAACCGGTATAGATAACAAGACCGAGAATAAGAACAGCAGCGGGAACGAGAGCTTGGGAAAGTGTTCGGGACGTTGCAGCCATCGTACGGAACAGCATCGACATTGTCAGGGTTGTCACGAATGAGAAAAGCAGGAAGACGAAAAACGCGCTCGGCTCGCGGCGAAGATTCGTCAGGAAGTAGAGCGTAACGTTGAACGTGATAGTATTAAGAGATTTGTAGGGCATATCACACAGCATGGAGGCGATAGCTTCGGCGAATGGATGGTACATGGCGTAACGTGCCTGTTTCTCGACAATTGGGCGTTGCGCATAGAGAGTCAGGATCTGAACTGGTTGTTAGTCGAAAAGTCTGAACCAATTGACGCGATAGAAAAACATACCTCGAGCGCACTACCAAAGGCATTGAGCAGGACAGCAAAGAAGAGCAGAGCTCCACGTGAGTAGAAGCTACCAGTGGTGTCGTCAAGGTTGTAGAACACACTACCAATGATCAACGCCATGATGAAGTTTCCAATCAACTGACTCAGTGTCAAACTAGCATCACCCTTAAGGCGCTGGAAGCCACGAATCATGCACAGATTGACTTGCTCCCAAACAGACATGGTGTACGGAGACTTAACGCGCCTATCAAATGGTTAGTTACCCGCCAGATGTACCAGCTGCGCGTCGCACTTACTGGCTCTTTGACTGCATGGCCCTGCGGGATGCGATAAATTTGCCAACGGATTCACCACCGAGAGGGAATTCCTGGTTGTACTCTTCGATGTCCCGCATAAGCTGCGCATGAGCTTCACTGTTCTTCCAGGCGTCTGCGAACTCATCGGGAGTGTAGGGGACACGACCCTCGAAACCCTTTCTGACGATTCGTTCGGCAGGACTAGTGAGAGAAGTGAGGAAATCGGCAGTTGTTTGGCGCTCTGGGCAATCGAATCCCATGTCAAGAAAGAACCGCCTCGCTTCATCCGTCCGACCGAAGTAGATCTGTCGTCCCTCGTACAAGACGGTTACCTTGTCGAAGACATCATAAGCACTCTGAGAGGCCTGGTAGATAGCGACAGCCACAGTGGCACCAGCGTACTTGGTCATCAAGTTCAAAGTACGGCAGAATTCCTAGCAATCGATAAGTACTAGAAGCCATAAGGTGACAATCACGGGATGGCTTACCAAAGCGTTAGCACTATCCAAACCACGGGTACTGTTATCCCAGCATTGTAGGGGGCTCCCACTCAGGGTTGCCTCTGCAATACTGACACGTTTCCGTTCACCACCACTGACACCACGGACGAAATCGTTTCCAACGCGCGTGTTGATCGTGTGGGACAGACCCAACATGGCCATCACGACGTCTCGCATGTGGGTTGCATACTGGTCCCTGGAGACGCCGGGGAGGCGATTCCGGGGGCAACGAGCCAGCGCGGCGAATTTCAGAGTATCGCCAACAGTTAGTTGAGGGAAGTGGACATCGGTCTCCGCCGTATAGATAGCTTCACCTCGGAATTGGTTCCGCATCTGCTTTACCGGAATACCTTGATAGTTGAGTTCAGACTCCGGATCCATGTAGATACCGTTCATTTCACCCGCAATGGTCTTGAGGAAAGTTGAGCAACCGCTGTGGCAAGTTAGTATCAGAGCTGCAGTTCAGTAGAGCCGGGTTCTTACCTTCCCGGGCGACCGAGAACAACAAGCATCTCTCCAGCTTTAACCAAACCCTCGAAGTTGCGGAGAATCTCAATCTTCTGCTTTCCAGCTCCCATGATGGAACGAACGAGACCTCCAATTTGCAGCACCGAGTTGAAAACATCTTTCTGGTAATCGGTAGGACTGCCATAGCCGTGAACGCTGAGGTTGCGGAACGACACACCAGCTTGGCGCTGAGGGTACTTCTCGGGGTCGCGAGATGACAGAGCTAGGATATTCTTCATCCAGTTCTTCGCCTTGAAATTGGGGTTGGCGGGGTTGAGGGAAGATTCCTCGCTGATATCGATGAAGGGGTTCTCAACGTTGTGAGTAGAGTACCTGGTTGACGCATGTGTCAGCTGCTGGGCCAGGCGAGTGATCTCTTCCTCGGGTTCGTCGTCAACGTAGTGGTCCTCCGCTTCCCTGGCTGTTTCGGTGGAGCTCAGTCTACTGTTGATACTAGAGGCCAATGTGGCTCCACCGTTCAGGTGCCAGGATTCAGGGTTCGCGGCGTGATCGATTTCTGAGGTCGCATTGCCGTAGTTCTCAGTTCCCCACGATTCCACCTCGCGGGATGGATTGATTCCCGAATTGATACCTCCCAGGAAAGACGACATGGTTGCGGGTGGTTGAGACAACCAGTCTCAGGGTCTTTGGGAAACGAAAGAACACCCAGGGGCCTATTGGGGGGGGAAATAGGCAAACGGATGACTTGGGGGCAGACGTATCGGAAAGTATAGGAAAAAGGTAACGAGAGGGAAGGGAGAATGGGCTCTCGATCGACGGATCTCGGTACCTTAAGAAGGAGACTGCGGACTGCAGACAGCATAAACACTGAAACACAAGCGACGCCTTAGGCGAGGGGAAAACAGAAATTTAGTGTCGACACCAAAGTCTGGGCGCAGAGACAAATTCACCAAACGGGTGTCGCAAAGCTGTATTCCGAGTCCACTAGGCATGCACGGGTCGACAGTCCCGAAGGTCTCAGTCCCAGTCCAGGGCCTGGATAAGACTCGCAAGGTGCAAATCCTGACCAGCCTCGACGGATTACGCCCACGGTTCATGGATCCCTGATTCTTTCTCCAGTATTATTTCTGGTTCAGTGGTCCTGAATCTCCAGATGGGCTCTCTCCAGTCTCCATGATTCAGGGGCCGTATCACAATACGAATATCTGAACCACAGCTTTGGATTCCGTATACTTCGTGACCTACTACTTACTGCTACTGTTGAATGTACGGAGCAGATGATACTATATTAGACTTTGGCTCAGTTGATCCGCGGTCGGACTGCAAACAATTGCGTTAACCACAACCGATCCAGACTGTTTTGTTATTTGCGTGATTTGTGTGATCACTGGCGCTGACTGAGTAACATCACGTCTTCTGCAGCGTGGCAGCGTGGCAGCGTGGACCGATATGGATTATTGTTCCAGGGAGCATTCATTATTAGGCTGTCAGGGGCGGTGGTGGGGCGGCAAGGAGGCTTCCCGGCGCCGAAATCCACTCAATTTTCCATACAGCGATACGCAATGGATCGGATTCGCGTCTTCCCCTTCCGGCCAGCTTATGCTGATGACTCAGCTATGCAAGATCTTATCTACCTAGCGCTGCGCGCCTGTGCTACTGATCTCTCGGCACGGACGCAGCCTCTTCCGTCTACCATCTATCGCGAAGACTAAAATTCTACTCTGTACTCCGTAGATACCACCCCAGTCACTATTGTAACAGCACTATTGGTCCGACTGTGTTTTTTCAATCCGCCCAGCTAGCCAGCCTGTCAGCCTTCTGATATTTGAACAAGGAGCGTTGAGTTTCAAATCAGACCCGTTACCAGCCAAAGCTGTTGCTTGAGAGACGGTGCTCATCTAGTCAGCCCTCGCTTCTCAAGGTCCGAGTGTGTTCATCTTGGCAGGAACTTCAGGCTGGCCAGATCACGTAATCTCTCCAGGTCGACCCCGACCAGTTCCCCGTTCCATGCATTGAATTCAATGCCCATTTCCACGCCGTCTGATTTCCATGGACACACACATGGCCACCGAACATAAAGAAGTTGACGGGATCCCTCGCTGATTGCAGGCATACATAATATGTCCGAGTTTTGACCTTTTCAGGAGTCAAGTAAGGGTTACGCAAGGGCGAGCTACTCCCTCCAGGTCCAGTAAGCCACTCAGTCTCAGTAGTAGTCTCAGTGCGGAGTAGTACCGAGCTTTCAAAATCCAAACTAATTGATATCATCACGGGCTCTTTACATCCTGGTCAATATGTACCAGTAATATTGATATTCATCACTCGGCACGGTAAATCAGCCCTGATCCGACACGACGCTGCAAACTAAGTATCAATGCAAGACAAAGAGCAGAGGACCAACAATCATCGTGTCCCGCGAGTAATGCATTATTCTCAACTCTCCAATAACAATGCCGAGTAGTTCAAGGAGCCTGTGACCTGGCAGGTGGATTTCCTTTGTTTCGACGAAATTTGATCAGCCCTAAAAAGCCAAGCCTGATTATTGTGCGATAAGATGCAGCGCTCTCCAACAGCTCTGCCCATCTCACCTCAGCACCACTAACCTTACTCTCCAAATGTGACGAGAAGATACTTCAGAAGCAAACCCCGTGGATAGTCATCCTGATCCAAGGCGCTGCCCGACCACGAACTGCCATGATCGACCTTCTCCTTCTCTATTATTGTCTTAGTTTTAGAGTCTAGGTAGATAACGTCAGAGCAAAAACAGTACAAAGGATGGATGGATGAACTATCGGTCAAGTCTCATGACTCATGCGAGTATTTTTCGCTCTCTCAGTGCCTAGACTTTGGCTAATATGCCTTGTTCTGAACGTCCATGCAAAGTCGCTACCTGGAACCTTCGTTTACCCGTGACCTATCATCCACCCTCCAACTTATTGCCCAAGTAGGCATTAGGTCGCAATCCGTCTCCATCTCTAGCTGGGAATAAGCATAGATGATTGGTTTGCTTTGTTTTCCGTATTTGTTCGGCCTGGCTTACTACTGGTACAACTAGGTCGGGTGTTTTGCTGCGCTAACAAAGAAGATGGAAGATGAGCCCACTGGAAAACGTTATGTTGCTTCGCGTGCATACTGGGTAGCAGTCAACTCAGATGTCATGTATTGGAAACCTAAAGAAGTGATGGAATGGAGTATTCCGTACGATAGGTATGATATTGAATGCTTAGGTGACTAGGCTTATGCCCATCCAATATATATATATATATATAAAGCTAGTGACCCTCGCTCCGCTCGTTCAACAGTCTAAACGTAGGCATTTAAGCAGGCGTTCCAGCGGACGTTCAACGAAGCGTCTAATTATCCGTTTAACAAAGCACGCAATCAAGCATTCTAGTAGGTGTTTAATTAAGTGATTAAAAAGCGGTCATGTCGGCATACTAATAAATATGGTGACCCCAAAAAGTACGCGTAGACACCCTCACGGGCGTATTTTGCTTCCCGTCTGCGCAGGACCCACCCCAAATATCTAGAGGATATAGTAAAAGTAAATAAATAGTAAATATGTCAGTCGGAAACAATACGAAAGTCTCCGATGGCTGTGATGAAGTAGTTAATACTACCAAGGAACTACTGCTGGACATAGAGCGAGATTTCATGGATGAGTGTTATTGGTATGAACGTATCTAGACTAATCTTCACCGTCGCTTTCGTTGTCAACCGGCTCCACGAGGAGAGTTCCGCCGCGGCCAATCTTGTCCTTGACTGAGCCAGCATCAACTTCGTAGACGACTCGCGGCATAGGAGATACAAGTCGGAAGCCGTACACATGATTGTACCCATCTGGCTTCTCCGCTATCGTCTTTTCTGATGCCTCTACCTCTTTCATGATATCGTAGCACTCAACAAACGCGTATAGTTCCTCCATGTCGGCATCAGGCGCGAACCTGCGGATGATGCGGTCGCCAGAGAGTAGACGAATACTAATTCGGACAGCATCCTTAACGTCTGTGTCTGGTTCGTTGCGGACAGACTGGGCTCGCCATCGCTTCCACTGTTCAATATCACCTATGCGCTTTTCTTCAGCTTCCTGCTGTTCCGCTGCCAGCTGCTCTTCCCGCTGTCTCTCGGCTTCTGCTTCCCGTCTCTGTCTCGCCCGCTCTCGATCGATGGCAAGTGAGCGCTCGTATGCCGAGTCCTGCTGCTCTCGAAGACTGCGAGATGCCTGCTGCTCTGCTCGCGTTGACCGGATTCGTTCAAGAGGCTCCTTGTTCTGCGAAATTGCGGTGCGGAGTTTCTCTACAAACTCTGCGGGTGAGGTAGCCCCAGATATCCTAGCGACGACAGACATCGCAGTCGAAGAGACGCCCGGCGTGTGCGCTATGGCAGCAGCGAACGGAAACTTGGTACACCGGAGAGAGTTTGCAGTTTGGTATGCCTCTGCGTCCTGCACGTTACCGCCCCAAACGATGATATTATTCTGCGGATCATTGATGAAATCTGTGACCTCTTTTGATAAGAGGGTCTCCCTGACCCAGGCATCTGTGTGGTCATGCTCAGGAGCGCAAAGAACCACTAAAAGGAATTTCAAGTGCCGGTGTGCTTTTTCCAACGCCATATTATAACCGTTCTCCAAAAATTCGAGCGAATTAGTTCCATATTCCTCCTCGAATTCACGAATGAACCTCGCCGCAGTATCCTTAGGCGCCAGGGGACGACGCCCGTTGGTATTTCGTCGATTCCCTTGTAGAGCAGGGCTTGCTGTAGTATTGAGTAATCGGGGGAGGAAAGGAAACAAAGATCCGAAAAGACGGAAGGAGCCGACGAACAGTCTGTATAGAAGGTTGAACGGGGCGAAGACGAGAGCTAGTAGGAACGGAGGACGATAGACAGGTTGGTCTCCCGGTTGGGTCACGATCCGGGGAGCAGCCTCAACGGCGGGGGAAGCTAGCGAAAACCGTGCAGTCAGATCCTCATGCAGTAGGTTCTGCGTTTGTCGGGTTGGACGGGCAGGGCTGGCGTTCTCGAGAGAAGCCTGAGCTTCTTCAACGGGATCTGGTCCTTCGCCATCAAAGAATTTTGCGATGGCAATCTTTCAAAATAATCAGCAAAGACAGCTCCTCACGTTTATTCAAAAGACACTCCCCTCCCCATGCTGTCTTACCTGCACATTCCATTGCGACCGAGTCAACAATGCGATGGCCTCCACCGGCTCTTGGCCAGTCACAGTGGTATACGTTTCAAGAGCCGACCTCTGGCTGTCGGAGAGCTCGGAAATGTCGGGCCCAGATGAGGACATTGTCAATTCGGTGTTTCATCCATAAACAGCGCCACTTGGGAGTTCACCAGCAGCCCGTTCAGGATGCAGGTAGATAAGGACAAGTGGTCGTGGGCAGAATGGCAGAATGCAGAGTGGATTTAAAGACGGCGTCAAGCTCTAGCAGACCAATATCCAGAGGCTACAAGTCCAACCAAGCAGGATTCTCTTCTGCTGTTGTCTGTACTGTGAGTTGGAAAGGACAGCCTTGAACAAGATGTGCCGTTCAGAGCTCCGTCATCACCGTTTAAGGTCACGTTGGCCGCACCGCCTTTGCACCGACCGCCCTTGCAACCAGGCCTTTGTTCCCCGCAGACTCGTCCTCCTGTACATCGCCGTGCGGCCTCCCGCTGCTCTCTCTTTCATCAGTGGACGTCATCCGAGGCTTTCCACCGTGTCGTTGATGCAGTACTATGATATATGGTTAATCTTGTTGGATCTGAGTGATTCAATCTGTTGAGACATATGACCTCCCCTCTCCAATCCATTATCTAGCCTATCCACGACTTATCGCGCCCACCTCCTTCTGCTTGCTCACGAACGCCCTGTCGATAGAGGAATGTGGCTTCCCTCTGGATACTCTCTGTTACCTGCCGTTATATCTCTTCGAATCAATGGGGAACCCCCTACGCTGAACCGCTTCTGCCCGTGGATAAATCATGGCTTCCGTAGGGAAGCCTAGTCTGGAAGACTCTCGTCGTGGGATGGGATCGCCAAAGATGAAAGCGCGAGGTACGTTTGCTTGGCCGTTGAGCTTTGTAGTCCCCCGAATCCTAACATTGTGCTTCGTTATTCCTAGAAAACGCGAAAGATACCTTGTGCCGTAATGTGACCATCTATGGTCGATGCCGCTATGAAGATAAAGGTGCTTTACTATCTCCTTCTCCGAGTTAGAACCTGTGACCCCGAATCTATCTAACTAAGACATCGTTCTTAAAGGATGCGCATTTAACCACGATCCGCATAAGCTGAACTCCTCAAATCAAATAGATAAGTGAGCATTCCAGTGGAATAGCGACTTGCGTTCAATGGGTGACTTGGTAACTGACTGGAGAACCCCCGGTAGCGCCAACAAGAAGCGTTTCAATGTCGACTCCCCCAGTTTCACGCCCTCCCTACTCCCCTCTAATGGGTCATCCCCAACATCTTCAAGCTCGTCTCTGAAGAAAGCCTCTACAATATCCCCGAAAGCTGCAAATGCTGCTCCTTTTCAGCCCAGGACTGCCTCTTCAAGTGCGGTGTACATCATATGCGAGCCTGCGGATGATACTGACCATATGTAGGATCAAACGCTAGCACTCCCGGGCCTCGACAGGAAGCAATGGCTCCCGAATGGTCCGTCGCTGAAGCGCAAGAATTCGTACCCCAGGGGTTTGATCCTACGCATATGGTAAGACCCCCTCCTATACCCAGGCACCCAGTCGCACTTTCCTTATGAAGAACTGGTCGACCGCTATATATTTGCCTATACGGCCGGCCTGTTCAAGATTTGATCGTCGAGTTTCACTCCAACTTACCCACTACTATCACCCTAATGTGTCGCGGTAGAGGTTTTAGAGGCTGTCTGCTAACGGATTATCCTCGGCATGGGTATTTGCAGTCTCCTCTTCACGGAAACGGTAACCCTGGTGTGGCTTCGGCTAATGCCTTTGATCCTTTCGTCACCACTCCGAACCCCCTTGCTGCACCAGGTGCTGTTGGACCGGTGCAAGGCAATCCGTTCTCCCATGATACAACCGCTACTGCGATCGGAGGAGCCGCGTTTTACACCAATCAGTCCGGCTTTCAGCAGCCAGTGAGTTGGCTCAACGTTTGTCGCGACTCAGGTCGGTTTTATTGACGATAATCTCTCTTTAGGTTCAGTATCATCTATACGCACCCATTGGCCCTCACAATCAGAATGCACTAGCGTATCAGCGCAATGTCCACGATCTATTTCTTCCAAATGAAATTAGAGAAGAGCTCCAGAAGAAAGCAGCCGCCACACTACAAACCTTGCCTAGTACGCTGCAGGATCGAATTTGACCAATCATGCCGTGCCGGGCTAATGTGATAATAGATACTCAATTACCAGCTCAAGTGGATTTCTTCCACTCCCTCGTCCCTCTGGATCTCAGTCATCAGAAAAATGCCACCATTTTTGGCTATCCCAGCTGGGTCTATAAAGCACAGTCCAGTAAAGATGGCAACTTTTACGTGCTTCGGCGGCTGGAAGGTAATACTTCTATTACTAAACCCCACCTTTTGAGAACTTTTTATTAACTAGTGTGTAGGCTTTCGGTTAACAAGTGAAAAAGCCATCCGATCTGTTCAAGCTTGGAAGCGTGTATCTAGCGGTAGCATGGTGACGGTACACGATGCATTCACGAGTCGGAGCTTCCAGGACAGCTCCCTGATTTTCGTTACTGATTATCACCCACTTTCAAAGACGCTTGCGGACCAGCATTTAAACATTGGGGCTAGGTTTCAAGGCCGCCATAATCCACACATTCCCGAACAGGTTCTATGGGGTTACGTAACCCAGATCGCCAATGCTCTGAAGAACATTCATGGTAGCGGGTTGGCAGTGAGAATTATTGACGCTAGTAAAATCCTCCTTACCGGAAGAAACCGCATACGACTGAATGCCTGTGCTATTATGGATGTGGTTCAATACGACACTCAGAGATCTGTCGCTGACCTTCAGCGTCAAGACTTAGTGAACTTTGGACAACTCATTCTTACCCTGGGAGCCAATTCACCCACTGTCATGCATAATGCCACGAAGGCTATGGAGCACTTCACTCGTGCGTACAGCCCGCAGCTCAAAACCACACTTATGTGGCTGCTTGGCGCAATGCAGAAGGATCAAGAGCGGAATATTGACATCTTGATCACCGGCATTTCCTCACAATTAATGTCGACCTTCGACTCGGCTCTTCATTTGGATGACCAACTCACATCGGACCTAAGCCGAGAACTTGAAAATGGGCGCCTTGTGCGACTTTTGACGAAACTGAACTTTGTAAACGAGCGTCCAGAGCACGAGCATGAGCGACAATGGTCTGAGAACGGGGAGCGGTTTTTCCTGAAGATATTCCGGGATTATGTCTTCCACCAAGTGGATACCTCGGGAGATCCCGTGGTTGATCTAGGACATGTGCTGACATGCTTGAACAAGTTGGATGCGGGAAGTGACGAAAGGATCACACTAGTCAGTCGTGATGAGCAAACCTGCTTTATTGTCAGCTACAAAGAGCTGAAAAAGGGTCTGGAATCATCGTTTCAGGCCCTCATGAAGCCTAGCAGGAGGCTTCACTAAGACTAATTATCAAAGTAACGGTCAAGTCCTTGTGGGAGATTTCATCCTGTGAGAATATATATGTTGAGAATTGCATGGCCTGGTTTGGTGGTTGAATTATCTATCCTCTAGTTCAAAGGGGATTTTGGAGAGAAGTCTGTCCAATGCTTACTTCCACCAACATCGTCCACGTTGATTTACTCGCATTGAAATTATTACAGCGCGGTTGATAGAAATATATGCTCTTGTCTCAAAATCTTTGACAACCTGATAGTAAAACAGTAAAAGAACCAATTCTCGAATTTACATTCAGCAAAATCAACCAGTAGTGTATACGTACTTAGCATCATCATCATCATCATCATCATCATCCAAGTTTGTAAGATAGACAGACACCCATTAGGTTTCACAGGTCCGAAGCACGCCAGCCAATACCCTCTTCTTCAACAGCTCTATCATCCCCATCCTCAAACTCAACCTCAACCTCAACCCAAGGCCTCAGCCTCTCCATAAAATCCTCAAGCGCCACCTCCCCCTCCTCCTGTGGCACCTCAACCCCTTCCAACCTCCTCGGCGGAATCAACACATGCTCCAAAACATGAATAACCCCATCCTTGCTCAACGCATCCGCAAACCCCACACGCTGCCACCCATTCACCTTAAAACTCACATACGGCCCCAAATGCACCACATCAACTGCAATCTGCTTATCCCCCAACAACGTCGCCAAATCCAAATGCGTCGGCCCCTTCACCCCAAACGGCTTGATCTCTCCATCGGATGTATACAGCACGTCACTGTATAATGTTTGCTCCGGGACGATGTGATACTTTAGTAAGGCGCGTAAGTAAGGTTTTCCTGGCGGGGAGAAGAGGAATGCATTTGTTTTGAGACCTAGGCGTTGGAAGGCGGTGTTTGAGGGGGCGAATATTGTGAAGCCCTTTCCTGTGTCTTGGGTTGAGGTGTTTAGGTGGGTGGTTAGAGAGGTTTTGGATAGGGCTAGGTTGAAGGTGGAGAATTTGGTGGGGAGGATGTCGAGCAGGAGGAGGGCTGGGGGTGGGGGGAGGAGGATTGAGTCTATGCCGTGGATGAGGCCGTTGGAGGCGCCCTGGTGGTATTGTTAGTTTCTGACAGGTCTGGAGTATGTAGATAAATGTGGGGGGAGGAGGAGGAGGAGGAGGAGAGGAGTCTTACGATGTTGGCTGCGATGATGTGGCTGTAGAAGTTGAGGGTTAGGCCTTTGAATCCGGTGCGGACGGTAAGGCGTTGGGGGAGGCCTTCTTTTTCTTTGTCGTCGTCGTCGGCGGAGCTGGTGGTGCCGAGGAGGGGATCGTCAAGGGCGCTGGGGATGGTATGGCTGTGGAAGAGCTTCACGGCGTTGAGGACCTCCGGGGAAGAGTGGTAGCGTAGGAGAGTGCGGATTACTTCTTTGGGGATGCGATGGCCATGGTCGCCATCGTTGTCCTTGCCATCATGGTGCCGGTGATGGTGCGGGATCTTACGGAAAGCATGGTCGGTCGGGGCGAAGAAGGTGAGGTTGGAATCAGTAGAATTGAGGTAGTCGACTAGTTCGGAGTCTTCTTCGATGATTTTGGTGAGGATGGTGGTGTACTTGCTCTCTGAGATGAGCTGGTAGATTGTCTTGTCGGAGTGGTGGGGGTGAGGGTTGGTGTTGACGCTGACGTCGATGTCAATGAGGTCAGAGGGGACGTTGGTGATTTCATCGGTGGGCGGGCTGAAGAAATTCCTTATCCAGGTGTCGACGTTGTCGGTGTTGATGGAGGTGTACTCGTGAATGTTGGTGGTGTCAGTGTCAAGGACCTCGATCGGGGTAAAGGTGGGGGACAGTTCAAGAGCATCGTCGAGCGGGTTCTGGACGTCAAATAGTTCACTTTCGAGGTCCTTGAGGTCGCCGAGAATGTCCTGGATTGCGAGGGCAGAACAAAGAGGCACTGTGGTCGCTGCCACAGTCAAGAACTGGAGTTTCATCCTCGTTAATGATTACTTGTATATAAAAAATATAGATGGGTGGATGTATATTTACAGGGAAAAGATGATGGGACTGGGAAATATATAAAACAAAGCTGGGTCAGCATCCAGACTGGGCGATACGAGTGCCGACCTGTCGTAGTTCATCATCCTGGCGTAAACTGATCAATGGCAGTGGCTCCTGGTCCGATGGTCTCGAAGGATCCAAGAGTGGTGAAGAGCTGGTTGATGGTCAGATTGAGCGGGGAAAGGATCATGATAGCAGTGGGATGATGTCACAACAGTTATTGCCAATTGTGCTTAGATATAGACTAATATGATGAATTTATGCTCATTATGTCATTAGATATTCTTTCTATTTTTCACATGAGGATTTTCTCAAGGCATGCTCCCACTTGAACCGAGTCGCACGCTTCAAATTCCGCTTCTGCTTGACAAGGGAATATATGGAAGAGGATGGATATGCGGATGAATCAAACCATCCGGGACGAAAGGTGATTAGTATGGAGACCAACCAATTTAATAACCAGTCAGCAGAGTAATGTGAAGTCCTCGACCGTGCCGAGGGTTCTTGTGCATCACTCGAGTCCAAAGTGGGATTCTTTGGCTATGCGGAATCGAGGTCGGATGGTACACATGCATGTCTTATCCAGCAAACAGTCGCCCTTACTCATCTGCCTGCACAAACGGATTGGCAATCTGCTCGCTGCCATCGGCAGGGGAAATCAGCACGATCAAGGTGCCACGGGCAACAATGAGACCGAGAGACCGTGTGTTCTCGTTGCCCTCATCATCTGCAGAGAATTAGTCGCCAAAGATTCCACCATAAGGTTACCATGTAACAACTTACCACGCATAGACTCTTTCACATCGTCCAAAACCAGGTTCATCAACTGGTCGTAGCCTTTGAGTGTTCCGGAAACTAGATACGTCAGTTAAAAGAAATCGAACACAAAGAGATAGAGAAAGCTTACCCTCTCGCCCACCGTTGAACTTCACCCGGACCTCCTTGTCCATGTATTTATTCAGATCTAGGATGTTTTCCTTTTTGGGCTTTTCCTGTTGCTGCTGAGCACCGCCACCGGCACCGCCACTTTTGCCGTGTCCGCCACGGCCGCCAGATCGATCATATCCTCCGCCGCGGTTACGACCACCACGGAATGAGCCTCTTTCGGACATGGCTTGGCTGGATCGGAAATATCAAATGGTTATCAAATGGTGATCAAATGGAACCTTTGACCTTTCTGCCCCAGTCCCGACTTGCTTTAGCGGGATATCGGAGTTGGGTTATGTAATCGGAGGGAATAATTTCCAGGTATGAAGAGAGGGGCGTCTGGAGGAAACCAGAAGATGCGGTGGGAAAAGGAAGCTCCCACTTTTTTCCGAATCTCTTGTCTAACAGGGGGGATCCGAGTCAGGAATCACCAATTAGATAGTGACTGTCCAGATGATGGGAAGGGGGGTGGAAGGCCGAAATGGTCGAGGTAGCTTGGGCGGATTGGTGGGTTTGCCGGTGGTTTCCAACTTGTATGAGGGATTTTCCTCGATTTCCAGGGCCGAGTCCACGCAACACAGCAGGAGATGGTCTCCGAAACAGGCTAGCTAGCAGGGGAAAAGTTCCAGCTCGAGATAGTACGGAGGTAGTGCACTGCAGATTTAATGTTTGGAGTCTGGCCTTTGGATGATGCCCTTGGCAGTAGTTTGTCGTTAGGAGCAAGCCAATATTCAGTCACGAGGGGAAAACTTTGATTTGATTCCGTATTGTGACTCGCGGACTGTGACAATACCACAACCGCGTAATTTATGGGATGGATGACTTAGGCAGTAATATAAGCCGCTGTTATGGCGGAACAGAGCAACGGAGTTTTCGATTATTTACAACCTAGGTGCACTCCTTAATTTCTGGCCCACGATGAACTACTATTAGTAGACATGGGTGTTCTATCAGATCACGTGGTCATGTAAGTTCCAGTTGAGCCGTCTGATTATCAGGTCGATAATGGTCAGGCAGCGAGGCCTCCTGAAGCCCAGCGCTTAGTCACGGAAGAGTTTAAGAGGCATTTATGTATCGATCACCACCGCATGTCAAGCGTGGATTTATCTGGTTTATCTCCAATGCCTGCAAGGGAGTCAAGGGACTGATATCCATGCGGATCTGTTGGACCAAGACGTAAAATTACGACAACGTCATGGCGTGTAAAGATTCGGACGGAATCGGCACTCCGCCGAAGGCCAGCGGGATTCTTCTCTCCGCTCTGCATCACCTGATAACATCCATGCCCCATGTCAAGCCGCACCTTGGGCCCTTGAAGGATAATTGAAATCGCTAAAGGCCGATTTGAGTTTAATGTGACCTAGAGAGTGCTCTCTGGTATATTCTGAGGAAGAAAAATAATTCCTGGGTTTTGACACCGCTGCTGTTCTCGCCACACTAGTGCGACTGCAGGAGGGAGGAGACCCGTTCCGCCATCCCGTACTTCGGCCTCAATCACCATCCTCGTCCATTCTGTGTGTCATTGGGCAGCTTTCCCACCACTCCGGCTCCCTGTCGTGCCAGCCGGGTGGCCGTGCGAGAGTGGCAGCCCAGACATAACGTGTAACCTGTGCGACAGCTCCTAGCTCCAACGTGGAATCCGGAGTCGCATTGCGAATTTGCGATAGGGAATTGTAGGTGGCCGCAAGTACCGATACCATACCGTACGGTATCAGGGCAGCCCCGTCCGTCTTGCCTTTTCCACTCTGGCTGCTCTGCTCTGTGACCTCTCCCGTTTGTCTCCTGTTCTGCGGTTCTCGCGCCTTTCTTGTCCCCATGTCTCCTCTCTGCTGCCTGTTCCAAAATATCGCATTCCCATGACCCCGTGCCCATCTTTTTGGCCTGTCTTTTGCAGCTCCCTCGTCAAGGCCCGCGGCCCTGTGGCTGACTCAAAACCCGCATTCTGGAGCCTCTCCGCCATCGGTAGCACACTACTGCCAGCGGCCCAGCGTTCCCATTACTCAATAACGCCCACCCCTCGACGCTTCGACACTCTCCCTCCTCTCAAATCTCTTCGCAGCCGTCCCCCCGCCCTAGGTCATCACTGCGGTTCCTCTTTTTATCACTATATCTTCCTCGATACTTCTTCTGGACTCCGTTATCTTCCACCTCTCTAGACCTCTCGGGAACTCGAGGGCCGTCTTATCCGTCCTCCGCCGCCATGGATTCTCGAACAATAACGACAGAGGCCCCCAGCAAGCGGCCTCGATCTGATTCCGGGGATTTCCCCTCGATTGCGTCCAAAGTTCCCAAAACCCATTCAAATCATCTGCAGATCAACTACCTTGCGCGCCAATACTCGGATAACCTTCCTCTGGTCTCGCTGGACGACACGATGCCTGCTATAGTCCACTTGATTGGCGAGTATGATGGTGTCTTGCATCGTCATGAGAGCATCGCCGGGAACCTGGGCGCTTGTCCCTTGGGTCCAATTCTGATCAAGCGCTTCGAGCGGCTTTTCGACGGCCCGCCGCGGGTTCTCAAGTCACACGGAAAGGACACCCCCAACGTCACATGGTTAGATGTGGTGGAGTTTGCGAAGAGCAAACCCGAACAATTCAATTTGGAAAAAACCCGCAACGGTGTGCGGGTATGCCAGTTCTACACGAAACAAAGTCGTGTGGAGATCAGCGAGGAGGACTTTGTGCTGATTGCTTCGGGGATGCCTCAGAAGATGATCCCCCCTCAGCCAATTATTGAGGATGAGGAGAAGGAGCTCGGCGCTCTTGAAATACTCGAGAAGAATCTCCAGCAAATCGTCCAAGTTGCAGATCAAGGTTCGTCTTCCGCGTCTCCCCCGCGCCGCGCACTTGTGTCAGTTGCTGATTCAATTCCTTTTTCTAGTCTCTGCGCGTGCACGACAACTCAATCATCGATTGAAGAACCGTAGAACTGCCATTGTTACCCGGCGGGAGAATGATGTGACTCTCCATACCGCTCGACCCCCACAACCTCCTTTGCAGACGCAGCCGCACCTCCCGCAACAACGCTCTATGAGTCCTGTCTGGCGCGACGCCAATGGCACCACCCACAATTCGCTGAACGGCAATGGCAATGGCAATAACAATAGCAATAGCAATGGCACCTCCAACGCCCACTCCCCGTCTACCGGTTTCGTCGCCGTCAACACCTCTCGACACGGAGCGGAAGTTCCTCCGGAAGAGAATCCCTTGTCATCACAATTTTTGTTCTCTCACTCCAACACGGATAATGTCACAATCATAAACGGGACGTCGATAAAAGGCGCATCTCCAACTACCCGTGCTGAACTGATGAAGAAGTTTTTCACAACTCAAGACCGCCAAGTGCGAGGTGGGTATGAAGAAGTTACTGGATCGAGCAACCGCCAGTCATCGCGCCCTAGACCCAGAGTATCCGAAGGCGGCGACTACAACAACAACATGTTTGCACCAACACCGACCACCGTTGCCATTCCAAACACTCCGACCTCGTTGCTTCCTCCTCCGAAATCACACCATCATGAAAAGGATGATGGCGGTCCATTCAAGATCGAGATGGTTGCCCGCATGGAGGAGCTTCAGCGAGGTGATCGTATTATGCCGCCTTGCGATCGATGCCGTCGCCTCCATATGGACTGCCTGAAGAATCTTACCGCGTGTATGGGCTGCACAAAAAAGCATGCCAAGTGCTCTTGGAGGGACGTGAAGGAGGAAGAGCTGCGAGAAGCTCAACGCGCTGATCGAGAGCCTGTGGATGATTCGCATTCGAAGGAGACGCCCACCAGCCCTACCGCTCCAGTTCCAGAACGCGCGCCTCTGCCGACCGCCGTTCCGGCACCAACTGCCATGGTACCCGAGCTGGAGAGGCCGCGTGAGGGTCCAGTAGATGTCAACATGCGTAGGGAATCCGCACCGATTGCCACTCCCGTGTCACGACCGCCAGCCATTAGAGAAGCGTCTCCACGACGAGCCGTGAGCGAGATCCAGGGTAGTCAGACCAGTCACAGTCATCCGTTTAGCCATGACCGACATGACCGATATGATAGGCGGGTCAGTATCAATCGGAATAACGAGCCAATGCGGGATGATGATGTCCCGGACGCGCTGAGGCAGGCCATTCTTGATACATATAATGATCACCATAGGGTGTCGGCTGCGGCGAAAGGGAGTGTACATGAAGTGAGCAACGAGCGCGAGCGCGAGCGCGACAGGGAGCGCGACAGTCAACGGGAACGGGAACGGGAACGGGAACGAGAGCGAGAGCAGGAACGAGACCGCAAATTAGTGAGAGCATGATTTCTCAATCAGTCGGTGTAAAGATTTTTTTTGGGGGGTTTGATTTTGCGAGTGTATTTGATAATATTGGCATGTTGATTGAGCGGTTTAGCGGATATCCCTGGCAGCTGGTGTTTTGATATTTGATATTATCAATCCTCCTCTCTTGAGGCTTTGAGTTGCGCACTATATTTACGTTCCAGACTTTTATAGCGAAAGTAATCCTGTGATCGGTATATGCAACAGCTATGCCGACCCATCTCTCTAGAGATTTTCTCTGCGTGGACCTTTTCGTCCAGTACAGTATGTTGCCACCCAAGCTTGATCTATTCGGCGTTCAATACCGCAAATCGGTCGCGTCGGGTTTGTCTACCCACAGTACACGGTTGTATCATGCTACTAAAGGGAGAATTGATCTCCAAGAGAAAAGCTTTGCCAACCTCAATGCTAGTGAGCCCCTTCTCCGCCCCCAGTGGGCCTCTGCTTTCTCATGGAACTGCCGCTTCCCCCCATCAGAGGATCTCCAGCCTCACAACTCGGCCACAAGTGCAGCGTGCTTGTCTTCCCCCACATTCTACCAACCGGTCTCTTCTAAATACTATCCTATCTTCCTCACACTATGGACATCAAATTTGTTCTCGTCACAAGTGCAACCGGCTTCATCGGCGCCCACATAGTCGATGCCCTTCTAGCCCCCGGCCTCCGAGTGCCGGGTGCCACACACTCCATAGCCAAGGGCGACGCAATGATGGGGCCCGTCTGAAGTACACCGATAAGCTTGAATTCATCTAGATCGACGACTTTGAGAATCCTGGCGGGCTGGTTGAGGCTCTGAAGGGGGGGGGGGGGGGTCGATGCTATAATCCACACCGCGAGCGTGAGTTCCCCCCACCATCCGCTGCATACTCCTCACTCATTCGCCTCCGTCATAGACGTAAACCGCAAAGCACCACCGTATTTCACATACACAGCGGCAGACTGGAACCCACTAAGCTACGCCGAAGCGGCCGATAACTCTAGCAGCGCGTTCCGTAGCATACAGGGGGTCGAAGAAATTCGCCGAGCTAGCGGTTTAGGAATACGTGACTGAAAAGAAACAACCGAAGCTGTCTTTTAATCTTGTGACTCTCTGTCCGCCTATGACGTTTGGTCCTGTTGTTCATCCTGTTGAAGGGTGGAGGGGTTGAATGAGTCGAATGCGATGCTTTTGGCAGGTTGCGAGGGTGCCGTTTTGGATTGATGTTAGGGATTTGGCGCAGGCGCATGTTGGGGCTTTGGTTGGTGGGGAAGGGGCTGGGGGGAGGAGGTTTATGACTGCGGCGCTGGAGAAGTTCTCGTATGCGCTTGCGGCGGGGATTATTAGAGAGGAGTTTGAGGGGTTGAGAAGTGGGGATTCTGGGGAGGTTCAGGATGTTGATGAGAGTCATGGGTTGGATGGGGAGGTGGTTGCGAGGGAGTTGGGCTTCTCGTATCGCACTTTTAGGGAGATGGTGTGTGATTTGGTGGCGCAGGGGTTGGAGGCGAAGCAAGTCTTGAAGACTTGGTGCTGCTACTGTTGAGACGGCGCATGTAGAACCTGTTTTTAGTTTTTATATAGGAGGACAACAGACAATATTAGAGGCCTAGTCAAGGTCCGGAATCGGCAGTCCATTCACAATCTTTACCTTCCTCCCTAGCTTGTCCAGGGCGTCTTTGGAGTTCTTCGCACGCAGCTCGCCCGTTTCCGTGTCCGAGACGAGAACAAAGTCGTATGTGAGCAGGGCGTGGTCCTCAGATACACTGTATTTAGCAGCGTACTTTGGCCCAGCCTTCCCGAGATCCACAACAAGGGAGTCCTTCACACCAAAGACGGCGTCTGATGTTTCGAAGGGGTCGTTTCGGAGGTAGAGCGCACTATCCCAACATCCATTAGCACCCACCGAGATCAAAAGGAAAAATAAAGAAAGGCGACCCACGTAATCAAATGATCATACCCCTCCTTCTCAAACATAAAATGCATATGACTCGGCCTATACGGATGCCGATGCAACTTCTTCAACAACCTCCCCACGGGCCCATCATGCGGAATCGGATACGGCACCGGAGTAATCGCATTAAACCAGAACACGCCCTCCTTATCGCTATGCATGATGCAACGACCATCCGGCCCTGAGCGATCCGCATGCTGCACATCATAGTGCCCCGTTGAATCAGTCTCCCAGATATCGATCTTCACGCCTTCAACAGGGTTGCCTGCTGTGTCTTTAATTGTGCATACAACGAGGAGGGGCTCGCCGGCTGGATCTTTGGACATGGAGCCGCCTTGTGTGAGTTCTTCGGCTTCGTGGGTGTGGAAGGGGCCCAGGACGGTGCCTTCTGTGCTACCGGTGGGTTTGGGGTGGTCGATTGAGTCGACGAGGATGGAGAGGCCGAGGACATCGGAGAGGAGGATGTACTCCTGGTAGTCATCCATTAGTATTCTTGTTTATTTACAAACTTCTAGCTAAATCTGAAGGAATGAAAATGGAATGAATACCTGTCGAACATCTGTACAGATCTGCCCGACCTCCGTCATAAACTTTAACCCGGTCATCCACTCCGCCGACGAGAGTCTTGTCTCGCGCGCAAAGTCGTGGAGGTGTGTGACCAATCGCTCGAGGACGTATTTCATTCTCTGGTCCTCACAGAGCGAGTTGATGCGGATGACATTCTCGGTGATGTTATCAACAGTGAGGTTCTTCATGGGGGGGATTTTGACTTGGGATGGATCCATTTTGGGCCTTTTTTCTGCTGCGGTGATGTAGAAGGAATCGAATTGATTCGATTTCCCGCTGATTGAGGGGAATGAGGAAGATATAAGAGGGGCTGTAGAGGGTGAAGTCACCCCACATGGAGGGAGGGTTGGATGTATAATGATCAATAAGCAATGATTTTCTGATCTGCGATTGGGTGCTTTACGCTGCTCGGGAGTCGGAAATCCCCCGAAACCCACTTTAGTGGTTTAAATTAACTTGGAAACCGGTTAATGGGACCTGGATGATGCCACTGAATCGCAGAGAATTAGAATTACTAAGATAATGCAGAATGAGTTTCGTGGTGTCGTTATATACAATCGCTTCATCATCTACTGCATCCAGGTTGTTCTCTGTATAGCGAGGAAGGATTCCGCGCCCCGGGCCCCACACCCCACATCGCTGTGGTTGAGGATTTGACCGATCGACCACAAGGCTGAGATACTCACGGTTTCTATGGGTCATACCATGCCCAGGAGGTAGGGGTAGACTCCGAGACTATGAGTCCCCAGCTTCGACCATCTCCCCAAAATCACTCTCCGTTTCTCCCGGCCTAGCGTTGATTTGCCCATGTCCTCCCCGCAATCGCTTCAATCCTTCTTCATCCTCAACCCAGCCCCCGATCTTCTCTATGCTCGAGATATGCTCTGCTGCCACTCGCAGGTTCTGGCCTGCCGAAAGCGCCCGCTCAATCCGCACCTCGCGCGACTCCGACACTAGCACACGGAACACATGTGCCAAGAAGCCGTTGAGGATGTCCACGCTCCAGTCGTCCGGGATGATGCTGAGGACCTCGCGGACATCAAACCAGGCCGCAAATCGCCCGAGGAGGTCGCTCGTGCGTTCAATGCGCTCAGACAGATCATGGATCTGGAGGAATTCATCTAGTAGATACCGGAATAGTTCAGACTGCCGGGAATTCTCGGCAAATTCCAGAGGAGCACCTGTGGAGCTCGTGCTTCGAGGTCCGCCAAATAGACAATACCGGGTGGCCGCGTCATAGTCGCCTAGCCCGTGGGTGAAGAGACGAAGAGCCTCCCGGTGGCGGCCTTGTAATCCGTCCAGAATAATAGACTCGGAAACCAGTTCATTCTGGAAGGGCTCAATGCGAGCGAGAACAGCCGAGAGGGAATAATTGAGGCTCGGCGCTGGAGTGGACGTGAACTGAGTGGTGCTACCTCCTCCGAGCAGCTGAAGGAGGCGCATCCGCGACTGCCACCACGGGTTTGAGGGTAGGTTTTCTGTGATGAAGTTCATATAGGTAGGCTTGGGTGGTTGCAGAGCACGGTAAGTAGAATATGATTCGGAAAGAGAGGCTCGAGCTTCAGGAGACGATTCAAGCACAGATATGACGGTATCGAGATAGTATTGTAGAAGGTCGTCGGCATATTGAGCGTACTGTAAACATGTCAGTTTAATATTTTGGCTGGGGAGATAGGGCAGCACCTACATTCTTTGAGAACACAAGGTGCTCTAAATACTCTTGTACAGCATTTGGCGCACGCTCTTTGAGCAATTTCACAGCATCTGACGGGTCGAGTATGACCCGACTCGAGTTGTCCGCAAATACTTGAATACCAAGTTGGGGGTTCCGTTGGGCTAGCCATGAGCCGTATTCCTCGACAAGTTGCACATCTTTGATCTTGACCAAATACCGCCGCATTTGCACCTCAATGCTAGCTGGGGAGATTTCACCGCCGGCATCTTCCTCGCCTTCAATGATCCTCCGCCAGGACTTCAGAACATTCCCAGACATTTTTCGGCTTTGATACAAGCGGCTTAGAACGTAAAGTCGGTGGTAGCTCTCCAAAAGCGCTACCGCGTGGTCAAAATTACCCTTCCAGTGATCAACGAGTTTGTTGAGTTCAGTGCGTAGTCCTGAAGAACCAACCTGCTCCTTCGTCATGCTCGCACATTGTGCCAACAGAAGACGAAGGAGAGCTGCATCCACACTATCAAAGACGTACGACTCATCTGATATACTGCCATATCCGCGCTTCTGCTGCCACGAGAGCAAGAAACGTTTCATCATATTGAAAACCCCGGCGTCAAAGTACCCTGTGAGCGACTTCCCTGCTTCGTCGGTTTGTCGCAGGTAAGCCTCCGCCGTTTCTGCTAGCCCCGCATGGACCCATATTCCCTGAGGGCTCTGTAGGGCCTCAGTACGCAGGAGAGGGATCAAAATCATGGCTATGCGAGGATCCAGGTTCCCAACGATGAGCGCTTTCTCTGTTGTGTCGATAACTGCACCATTCCTCGCGTGGGGTTCCATGAAGAGGAGATCACCCAGAAGGAGGAGGCTAGCTTTCTGCTTCATAAAGTTCAAGCCAAGGAATTCTGCTTCTGACCTAGGTTCCGCTTGTTGAACTGTCTCAATTATGTCCCAAATAGCGTTTCTATCAAGCGTATGCCCAATGTCAAGAGCCGCCTGGGAGTTTTGCAAAACGTCGTCAAGTTGCGATGTCAATGGATTTCTCACAATGCGCCAGATTTGATTTCCAGCCCACATAACAAGGCTACTCCGCGTCTTCCCCATTTCTTGCGCTATCTTTGCCTCTTCCGCGTTGCGTTCGGCTTCCCAATCTGAAGCTTTCTTGGATTTATCCGATTCGGCCGGTTCTTGAGACTCAAACAGCTCCCTTTCTTTCTGCAAGTGCTCAATCGACGCTTGGGTTCTCGGATCGACTGTAGGCGCGTATGATGACAAGATCGGAGTTTTTAGGCGAACCATCCGTAGCAGCTTTCCTAAATCTTGGTTCTCTAACTGACTCGGACTGAGGGTGTAGCTGATTCCGACGTGTTTTGGCTGCTTATCTTGCATTGAGGGTAATTCTACCCAGCTTTTGTGATCATCCGCTTCAGCTGGGTCAACATCCCATGGTTGCACCTCTATAAATCTTCGTACCTGGCCGTCTTGATCGGATTCTATGATTGCAAGGACAAGATCATCTTTCGTGTTTTCCGGCGATGGGATTAAATTTGTTTCATCGCCCTTATCGATGACAATTGACTTAGGATATCTGTGGAATGTAATCGTACCACGGACCACATCACCGTCTACGTTGACGAACATGCCAACGCCAGGCTCCGTCTCATTAGAGCCTCGGACTAGTAAAAACTCTGATGGAGTTGGAGAGAGGACGTGGGGTGTCAACTCGGTAGAGGGCTGCTTTGGCAAGGGGGGAAGAGGTTTCCGTTCATCTGCTTCGGCGGGCTGCGGCTCGCGTGAGGGCAGCTCGGAAGATACCCTCGGAGACGCCCTTGAAGAATTGTCTTTGCCACGCTCTCTTGATACCGATCTTCTCGGTGTCCCCGAATCCGATTGCTCCGGCGTTAAGGACCTTGATCGATCCTTCGAAGACGACCGCGGAAGAACTGTAGGTTGTAACATTCCTGCAAGCGTGTTGAGGCTGGAGCTCCGAGCATGTGCACGACTCTCAGCTGTAGGTGAGCCGCTTAGTGTTGACAGGGGTGATTTGGAGCCGGAGGGGGCTGGCATATCCTCTACCTGACCAGAGTCTAGCATCTCATCGGCGAAGGATATCGGAAACAGAGGTATCTTTTGCTGGTGTTCGACATCGAGTAAGGAATAGTTTCGGCCATCTGCGACACAGGATACGATGCCTCTTCGCGACAACGTCAAGCAGGCCGGAAACTCGATGTTCCTAACCAGGCGAGCTCCATCACCAATCTTCACCAACATGAGACGGTTGTGGGTCGAGATAGTTACCACGGGGTCTTCGGCTTCATCGGCACCTATATTCAAGTCTAGTCCACCAATCCAACGACAGTTGTTAACCTTTGTGCTGCCCCCGAAGGCAGGGCTGAGCTCCGGTAGCATGTAGAAGGTAGCCGTTCCATTGCACAGGACGCATGCTTTGTTCGCCGTCGGAAGAAGAAGAATCTGCTGAATACCTGACTGATTCGAAGGCGAAGAGGTTTGAGAAAAGGAAATAGGTAGTCTTGAGGCTAGGATAAAGGACGGTTCATTCGATTCGTCGGAGGGGTTAGGCGGGAGGCAGACGAAATGCAGGATCTCTGCTGCGGAAGTTCCGATATACAGATTGTCGTCTAGAGAGGAAAGGGCCTATGTTAGCCTCCTGTAGACTTGTCGAGTCGGGGAACTCACTCCAATACTCCACGCATGTAATATGTACATCGCCCTCCGCATCGTCAGCTGCCACAGGTACCTGGTTGAAGAGCGGTTTAAATATATACGCAGCAGCTTTGTGGGGGCCAATCTTGCGCCTCTTGCGCGAGATGATGCCCTCCTCTTCCGGAACCATGGTGAGACCAGCTCTATGGGTCCAGAGAACTGAAGCTGGAGAGCTTCAACGATTGCGAACGATTGACGATGCGTTGGAGTGGATCATCAGAGCTGGGAGAGTTCAGCCTTGCTGAGTCAGGTGGAGCCATCAACAATATGCCCCTACATGTACCTGAGTGGAAAAAGAGTGAAACTGAAGGGGAAGACAATATGCTTTGAAGATGGCCTTTGATAGGTTATAATTCTGACTCCGCGAAGTCAGTTATAAGGGGCTGTTAGAGACAAACAGCCAGTGAACAAACAGCTGTCATAGACTATCCGTGTTTAGTAGATTGTTCAAGCAGTGGATCAAGGCTCCCACCCAACCATGGCTTTCCACTCCCCTTGACAATTGATGAACACTGAGCAATGCTAATTAGGTATTTTTCACTACAGATACAATAATAGTGATTGACACTGGATGTATATGTTCTACCTGTAAAACCAATATTGCTTCCAGCTTACGCGGCCGGATTTATTGTCGGGCCGCTCAGGGTGTCTCGGTTCCTCCGCATCGCGATACGGAGCGTCCAAGCAATCGCTCTTCTTCGCCGTCTCTAATTCGATCGTCATTTTTTCGGGGTAGCAGTGCTGGCGGGTATTGTTCTTGATGGGGTTCCCTTCTCCAGAAACACTCATATAGCCAGCAACGCATCGACGAGAGCAGGGAAAGGGCGAGGCCGAGAAAGAACAACATGGACTCTTTCGCCATGACGGAGGGCATAATTCCCCAGTCCGACGACCAAGATGCCCACACCCCTGACTCAAGAACGGGCGGGGCGCTTCCCGAGGGGGCCAACAAGTTCCAACGTGCCATTGCGGCTTGGAGAGGTATCATCCCCAATGCAAATTGGTCTATGCTGTCTTTGAACGTTCTTGGCAACTAACCTCCTGTGCCTCCAATCTCTAGGTATCGACCTGTCCAATACCCTCGCGAAAATAGACGGCACCGCTTCGGATATTGTCGCTGAACAGCGAGATGCGCTGGTACAGAGAAAGGATCTCGCGCAGAAGACGAAAGACTTTCGAAAGCTTGACGATGCCTCCAAGCTAACGGAGTACAAAGGTCTCCTAAAAGGTTGGGTCACCCCACTCCTCGTTGATAGTGACTTCTTCCATTAACACATGCCGATTAGCCTACCAGGGTTTTATCGACTTGTTGACAAACCAGGGAAAGTCGTCCTCATCCGCGTTCTTACAGCTATATTCGTCTTTGTCCGAGGCCCCGGATCCGTACCCCCTCCTCGAAACTTCAATCGACTCACTCGTTCTCGCCGAAGAGACGGTCCCCAAATTGACTTCCGAGCGCGACCAACTTCAAGGCTCTGTCAACCACCTCACTTCCCAGTTAGATGATACGGAGCAAAGACTGCAAGAGGAGCGCACCGCGAGAAAGAAGTTGGAAGAAAACCAAGACACCAAGATTAAGGAAATTGAAACATCATGGTCGGCAGTTCTGGCGGAGAAAACGAACAATTGGACCGCCAAGGAAAAGAGCTTGGAGGAGAAAGTAGAGAACCAGGAACGTTTGATAAAGGAACTCAAGGCGAGCTACGAGGTCTCGCAGCGCCTAGACCAAAACGATGAAGGTGGCAACCAATCTCAGCACGGCGCTGCTGCTGCGGAGCTGGAATTGGTGTCTGGCGAACTGGAAAAGACTAGCCTAAGATTGGCAGAAATGGAGGGACGAAACGAACAGTTGAGGCTTGAGCTGGCTCAAGCTGTCTCGCATTCCAAGGAAGAGCAGGCGACATCTATAGATGACGACCCTGCGTATCTCCGTCTTCAGTCCGAGAACTCCTCCCTGTTACGAAAACTGGATGCCGCACGCTTTGATCGGGAATCTGAACGGCATACTTGGGAGGCTAAATTCTTGCAGTCAGAAAGACAGGGCGCTAAGGTCGGTGCAGAGAGGGAAGAACTGAAGGCAAGATTGGAGAAAGTGGCAGATTATGAAGATATTCGCCGCGAGCTGGAGATGATCAAGGTAGGCTCCTAATATTTGTGAGCACGTTTCTGATGAAGAAGCTCTAATTCTCGCTTTAGTCCATCGAATTCTCTGCTGGTGATGACGAGGATGCTGGGGATCTCCCGGATGCGGTCGATGCTAATGGTACCGTCGACAAGTCTAAAGGCGGGAAAAACAGTTCGCTGGAACAGCTATTGTTAGCTAGGAACAAGAAGCTCACCGATGAACTTACTGTTCTGCGTGTCTCACACCGTGACCTGCAAGGCCAGCTCGAAACCCTGCGTGGCGATCTTTCTACAACGAAAGAGGAACTGGAGAAATCCCAGAGCCTCTCTACCACCCTTGAGAATGACCTTCTCCGCTTACAGCAGGAAGCAGCGAATGCATTCCCGTCCTCTGCAATGTCTGTGGCCGGCACGTACACCTCGAAATATCCGCACTCCTCTCGAAGAGGGGGAGTGTCCCCGACATCATCGATCATCTCCGGCTTCGATCAGTCCGCTATGTCTAACAACACAATGGATGCCCTTCGTGCGGGGGAGCCGGTCGGGGGAGGGTCTGGCCTCTTGCCCATGATACAGGCCCAACGCGACCGTTTCAAGAAGAAGAATTCGGAGTTGGAAGAAGAATTGTCGAAGTTGTATAGCACGGTCAAATCTCTCAGGCAGGAGATCGCTTCCCTACAAAAGGACAACCTCAACCTCTATGAAAAGACGAGATACGTTTCAACATATAGCCGCGGCGGTCAGGGAGTATCGTCTTCCGCATCGGCCTACGCGAAAAAGCCTAGTGTTTCCTCCATCCACCCATCCGCCGATACTCCTTCAGGCCTGTCTGTGGATCGCTACCAGTCCGCCTATGAGGCTCAAATATCTCCGTTTGCTGCCTTCCGAGGGCGCGAATCCACGCGGGCTTACAAGCGAATGAGTCTACCCGAACGAGTAGTGTTCTCACTAACACGGATCATTCTCGCAAACCGGACTAGCCGAAACCTCTTTGCAGGATACTGCTTTGCTCTTCATGTTCTTCTATTTGTTATGTTGTACATGATGAGTACAATGGAAATTGAGAGACACGGCGCAACCCTCGGCGCTACAGCGGGGACGGCAATGGGAGGAAGCGGAAGTAGTAACAGCTATAGCGGACAGCTTGATGGCGATGACTGGCAGCAGGAAGGGTTTAACCAAGCAGGATAA
This sequence comes from Aspergillus asperescens, assembly GCA_027569075.1. Lineage (NCBI taxonomy): Eukaryota > Fungi > Ascomycota > Eurotiomycetes > Eurotiales > Aspergillaceae > Aspergillus > Aspergillus asperescens. The sequence continues at coordinate 19,612 of JAPDEH010000116.1, read as the reverse complement.
TTGGAAGTTGTATTTTTAGTTTGTAAGAACGGGGCGGTTCACATCGTAGGCGTTCGGTTGATGAATGACCTCTGTTTATGTAATGCGATAGCCTTCTGTATATATCTTCCCCCAGTTGGCGCTGTTTCTGGCATTACTTGTCAATGTACTGGGCACAGCCCCCTGCCTCATTTGATTTCGACGCCTGGGCGTCAACCTTCTAGCTATCCAGGTGTCTTGATACCTTGCCGCCTAGTCCAACCGTCGCCAGTGGAGATTCTATACGCGCCGAGTTGTATAAAAAAATATGCCAGCGCTAAGATTCTGCAACCCAAGAGACCAGTGAAGCTCCCTGAAGGCGCCAGCCCTTATTATAGCAAGAGTCCTGACAATATTCTTCATCTCCGCGGCACTTTTACCTTGGTCTTGCAGGTTACAGCGTCCAGTCTCCGCTCGTCTATGCCTTAACTAAGCGATATTGGAGGGTCATGAGGTACACTCACTACACCTTGTACCTAATTCTGATACTATTCCTGTCTGAAATTCCGGCGCCAGGTAGAGCTTTTCTGCTGTACATCTGTGGGATTATGTGACCCCTTGTGCTCCATGGGCTGGGTGCAAACACAACATCGGTGATAGGCGGCATCTGTTGTTTTGGCTCGCAGAGGAACAGTTGACCGGTATTCAAAAAAATATCTTTCTTCCCCGACATAGAGTGCGGATATGATATGAAGAGCTTGAAAAAAGACGAAAAATAAATGGCCCGAGCGGCGGATCGAACGCAGGACGTCTCGCATATATGCTAGGCGGATTTCCACAAGCAAGAATCATACGCATATTTTACAGGGATCATTTACGCAGGCTCAAGTCCGAACACATTCTAGTTTCTACCAAGCCTTCGCACGAGATCCCAGGACACAGACTGGGTGACAAGCGATGTTTTTAACACTACTCAAGGTTAGGGTATGTGCAGGGTGCATGGTACCGATGATTGTACAAGAAAAACGATGCGCTCATTACCTGTCGTTTTCCCGCCTGACGTCTATACTGAAACAGAAAGCTGCAAGACTAAGGAGCTCGAGCCTTCGATATTCCCCGGGCGCTTCGACGGATTCCCCAGCTGTCATACGCTGCAGTCAAATGGCGAGTGGGATAATTCTCCGCTCGCAGGAAGCGCTGGTGTGGACTGTGGGGGTCAGGATCTCGATCTATCAACAAACCCATTATCAAGGCTGACCAAAAATAGTAGGCAGGCATTATTTATTTAGTTAGCTGCATTGCAAGGTCACGAAGAGCCTGAGGAAGTTAGGAACCAGCCAGCCCTGAAGGAGGTACTAAGCCTCTTAGGGCGATCTGTAAGCGCCGACCTGGATATTATTAGATAGACGGGGAATTGTCTACGAATGAGCGCTATCTTCAGCTGCAAGAGGTCCAGAGAGAGTCCAGAGAGAGTCCAATCACAGTTCTGAGCTGGCTCGCCAGGTGTCGCTCAATATGCGCCGGCCCAAACCCCCCTGTCTGCTCCCCAATTTAGGACAAGCTGAAGGATTGCTTGTCGGCGCATACCAAATCCAATAGCAGAGCTGGATGGAGCTGGTCCCTCATTAGGCGCTTTTACGTGACCTCTCACTCGATACTGTTTATAGACACTACACTTGTAGTTTCGTTGAGCGATCCCTGCCAATGCTCTCTGCATGGTCGTACCCGCCATCTTGCAGGAGGGCATCACTGCCGCTTCTGGGTATATAACCACTCAGCCTGCACCTTCGACTCTGCAGCCTATCTTCAATTCTTCAACGATACCATCTTCTGCTGATTATCTTGGTTTTTACTTTCCTTTGTCAACAAGTTTTCGGATTTGATACCCTGGTGGTCATCTTCTTCCTTTGTTCTTCTCTAAACCGACTCTCCACTCTGCTCTTTCACCTCGGAGCCAGCCTACTCTCTCCAGTTCCTACCATCAACTACTTATTTCTCGTATCTCGCTTCAAAAAGTTGGATTGATCAGCATCCGGAATGCGTTCAATTCTGTTCGTCACCAGCTGCTTGGCAGCATTCTCTGCTGCTGCTCCCGTCTTTGATAATTACTATGACTTCTCAGACGACATGGCCGAGCTCTTAGGCCGAGTGAGCAAGCGCATCAGCAACGCCAGAGACATCTTCGACTCTTCATTATCTTGCGACGCTTCTTCCATAAAGCTCCCTGCCTTCGCCTCCGGCCTTCCAGCCCCCACAGATCAGAAACCACGATATGTTGCACTTGGCCGTGGTACCCAGGTGAGCATACTACGGTTCCATTTTAAATGCAAAGCCAACATTACCCACTAACAAACCAATAGAACTACACCTGTGCCACATCAACCTCCAGCTCAGCTCCCGAAGCGGTTGGCGCCGTCGCCCGTCTCTACAACGCAACCTGCTTCGCCGCAAACTTCCCTAGCATGATCGAGCTTCTCCCCATAATTGCCTACAGAGCGAGCCTACCTAGTAATGAGAACGACCCTCTGCCACCCTCCAACTTCAACTTGATGGGCCATCACTTCTTCGAGGGTAGTGTCCCTGTATTCAACCTGGACACTACACCCACCCGCCAACTGGGCATCGCAAAGGTGAAAAAGGGAGGCGATCTCAGCGCTCCCGATAGAGCGATCAAGGGCAAAAATGGAGCCGTCTCCTGGCTTCTGCTCACTGCTACCAATGGGACCGTGGGGTCTTACGAGAGTGTCTATCGTGTTGATACTGCGGGTGGTGGTGCTCCCAAGACGTGCCAAGGGATGCCGGAATCTTTTACCGTCCAGTATGCCGCAAATTACTATATTTATGAGAAATAAATTTGTGTTGGTGGACGGGGATCTTGCAGCGTTTTGATTCATATGTATATATCTTAGGTTACAGAACTAAAGAACCGAGAAATGCGCTTTCTTGAGCTAAACCGTCTAGTGCTTTGCGGCCTACCCTCCTTCATCTCGCAACTTAAGGGAAGCACAATCCCTAGCAGTCGGGGTATGGCGTGGATGCCCATCGTTCTTTCCCGTACTACGCAGCCGTGGCGGCAGCTTCCTGCCTCGTTTCTCGCCCCATCGCGTCTTCCAAAGTAACAACTTAGGTATAGTATAGGTACCTGGTACGAAGGTACGGTTAACTTTGAGGGCAAGAGCAGCCCGTGGTAACAAGCCGGGAATCAATGAATCCTTCCTATCCTGGGGAAAGTCCTAAGTCAGTCGTGCCTTGCTGAATTTTAAATACCTAGCCCCTCTAAAAGGAAAGTGCAATGGACAGCCCTGGAGGTCGAATGTTCCTTCCCACCATGAGCCTATCTATCGCGCCTTCCCAGAAATAATGCCTTATTCCCGCAAGGCAGGTACGATAGATAGATTCCATCCGCTCTCTAAGCTATCATATATCTGTGAAGGAAGGCACGTAGGGCATGCTGTCAGGTGACCACTGTGACCTCGTCTGTCCATCACGTGATGGGAAACCCACACAGCCCAATAGTGAACTATTCCATAAACGCACTAGTGTCATTAGATTTTCGAAAGATCCCAGACTCTCTCTGAAAAATCTCGACCGCAACAACGACGAGCTGCACGGCCTCCAGCGAACCCTGACAGATAGTGTGGGCGAGAAATCTTTGTCTGAATTTCCATATTTAACGACGTCTGCTGTTCCCATCTGACGATCATCGCCCTCTCGAATTGGTTTACCCACCTTCCGAACTTTTTTTTCTTTTCGCTTTACGGTCCAGCACAGCTCTTGCGGCCAACTTCAGCCTCTTTACTGCGGCTGACGATTTATCGATTCAAAACATCCTTACGCAAATTTCACTTCACATATTATAATGGCTTTCGGTGGCCCTCCTAGAGGACGCGGTGGTGGTCGCGGTGCTCCCCGTGGCGGCGCTGGTGGCCGTGGTGGTGGTGGTGGACGAGGTTTGTCATGACCGAGCTACAATCTATCAGGATATTGGGGCTACTGAGTTGCTGTGTGTCTTGATGTTGCTTGGCTCTGGTGTCTATCGATGCCTATTGTTCAAGTGGTTGAACAAGTCATGAATACGACGCTACCAGCACCTTACCCTCCAGTGTTCCTTACAGAATTGTCGCTAATTCGTTCTCTTCGACTTATAGGTGGTTTCGGCGGTGGTTTCGGCGGTGCCCCCCGTGGCCGGGGTGGCGGTCGTGGTGCTCCTCGTGGTGCTCCTCGCGGTGGCCGTGGTGGCCGTGGTGGTCGCGGTGGTCGTGGAGGTGCGAGCGGTGGTGCTAGGGGTGGTGCCAAGGTTATCATTGTGAGTGATTCTCAGTTCGTTAACGTAACCTAGCATTTGTTGACTTGGGCCTTTCAAGGAACCTCACCGTCACGCTGGTGTCTTCGTTGCCCGTGGTAAGGAAGATTTGCTCGTTTCCAAGAACTTGACCCCCGGCGAGGCCGTCTACGGCGAGAAGCGCATTTCTGTCGAATCTCCTGCGGAGGAAGATGGTACCGTGACCAAGACCGAGTACCGTGTCTGGAACCCCTTCCGTAGTAAGCTGGCTGCCGGTATCCTGGGTGGTCTGGATGACATCTACATGCGCCCTGGCTCCAAGGTCCTCTACCTTGGTGCCGCCAGCGGTACCTCCGTCAGTCACGTTGCTGATATCGTCGGACCCACTGGAAACGTCTACGCTGTCGAATTCTCCCATCGTTCCGGTCGTGACCTGATCGGCATGGCTACTCACCGTACCAATGTCATCCCCATCGTTGAGGATGCTAGACACCCTCTGCGCTACCGTATGCTCGTCCCTATGGTTGATGTCATCTTCGCCGATGTTGCCCAGCCCGATCAGGCCCGTATCGTCGGCCTGAACGCCCACATGTTCCTCAAGTCTGGAGGTGGTGTTATCATCTCCGTCAAGGCCAGCTGTATCGACAGCACAGCAAAGCCGGAGGTTGTGTTTGCGCGCGAGGTCCAGAAGATGAGGGAGGAGAAGATCAAGCCCAGGGAGCAGCTGACCCTGGAACCTTTCGAGCGAGACCACTGTATCGTCTCTGGTATCTACACACGTTCCTCGTAAAAGCCAAAAAGCAGGTTTCTTTGTAACGGGTTTTGCTCTCTTTCCTTCTCATGTCTTAATCTTGTTCTCTGTCCCGGCGTCGAGTGTGCTACGATTTTTCTTTAAATGTTTCGCTTTTTTGTTTTATGTCGAGGAAGTTAGATGTGTTTCTGGACATTTGAAACGTCGTGCATGGAGTTAATTCATTTATCACACTTCAAATTGCTTCCCACGGCCTATTCGTAGGTCCATACTAGTAAGTCCGTAGTATCCGGGCCCCTCATGTAAAAATTAGCTGTCGTCAATATCTCGGACTTCCGCCGCGTCTCCAACCTGGTTCTGGGAGGACCGGAGCAGCTCGGCAGTCCAACTATTCCCTGACTAGTCTCGCCGTCGGAATTGCTGCGTGGATATTACTTGACATCAGCTAATCATAGTCCGTCGTCTGATGTCTTGTAGCCTCCCAGGTTGAACTTCTGAAGGGCATGGGGGAGAATGATGCAGAGCGGGGGAATAAATGCCAGGGATGCCCCGCGGGAGACGAGGAGATACTCAGTCCTGCTTGACTTATTAATGAATCGTCTTTCTACTTTCTAGTTATATATCTCTGCCATCTTCTGCTCTTATTTTACTTATTAATATTTCTTCAACTCCCTCGAAACTACGCCAGAGATGTCGATTCTCATCACCGGTGCAGGTGGCTATGTCGGCCAGGAATTGGCCTCTGCCCTCCTCACCAGCTCCCCCAACCTGACCGTGACACTGGCAGATGTCGTAGCCCCCGACGTCCCTGCATCCGCAGCGCAGCACGCATCACGAGCAAAATGCCTCAAAGCCGATCTTACTTCCCCCGCGGTAGTCGACGAGCTCTTCACCTCGTCCAACCGCTACGACACCATCTACCTCCTGCACGGGATCATGTCGAGCGGCGCAGAGGCCGATTTCGAACTCGGGGTGCGGGTCAATCTCGATTCAACCCGATACATCCTCGACAGGCTACGGGCCGTGCAGCCGGGCGTCAAGGTTGTGTTTACGTCAAGTCTAGCTGTCTACGGGCTAGCACCTAAGGGGTTCGTTATTGACGAGACGAATTTCCCACCCGTGCCCTCGTCATCGTATGGGACGCAGAAGCTCATTATTGAATTGCTCTTGAATGATTACTCGCGCCGGGGGTTCCTTGATGGTCGGGCTGTGAGGCTTCCTACGGTGACTGTGCGAGCGGGAACACCTACGCAGGCGGCGAGTAGCTTTGCGAGTGGGATTATTCGCGAGCCGTTTCATGGGGAGAAGGCGGTTTTGCCGGTTAGTAGGGAGGTGGAGATGTGGGTTTGTTCGCCATATACGGTTGTGAAGAACTTGATACATGCGGCTACGATTCCGAAGGAGGCCTTTGGGGACTCGAGGTCGGTTAATCTGCCTGGGTTGGTGGTTAGTGTGCAGGAGATGTTGGATGCGCTGGAGGAGATTGGTGGGAAGGAGAGACGGGCGTTGGTGGAGGAGAGGTATGATGCGGATGTTGATCGGATTGTGCAGACTTGGTCGCCGCATTTTAACCCGGCGAGGGCGCTGAAGTTAGGGTTTTCGGAGGATATTTCGATGATTGAGAATGTGAGGCGGTATGCTAGTCAATTTAAATAGCTTGGTATTATTGGAAATAGAGAGATGTAAATAGAATGACAATAAGTGAGTGATGCTCGGGTGATGCTCAATGTATGATGTAGGAGGGACTGGGCGCAGGAACTAGGAACATAGAGCGTAGTGAAGTGTCGGGATCAAAAGCGGTCGTTGGAAAAGCGGGTCATGTGATTGGCTGGCGGACTGGCGAACAATTTGACGACTCCCGAACTTCAACCTCGCAACTCCAGGGTCGTCCAAGCCTCATCATCCTCCATTCTTCCTTCCTCCCTCTCCACACTCACTTTTTATCCGCTCACAATGGCTTCCCGGCGCCTAGCCTTCAACCTCAACCAGGCTCTGCGCACTCGCGCCGCCCTGAAGTCCGTCCAGCCCGTCAAACGTGGCTTTGCGTCTCCCGTCACCCTCCCGTCCACCACCCAGTCCACCACTCTTTCCAACGGTTTCACGGTACGAATCGACCGCATTGGTATCTGCAATCGCGTTCAAACTTGGCTAACTGGCTTTAGATCGCCACCGAATACTCGCCATGGGCTCAGACCTCGACCGTCGGCGTGTGGATCGATGCCGGTAGCCGGGCAGAGACTGACAAGACCAACGGAACCGCGCACTTCCTGGAGCACCTTGCCTTCAAGGTGTGTATCCCGATATTCGGTTACTAGATGATGGCTAACAGGTTTCCAGGGCACCAGCAAGCGCTCCCAACACCAATTGGAACTCGAGATTGAGAACATGGGCGCTCACCTTAACGCCTACACATCGGTACGATTCGGATTGATGGATGGAACAATGTCTTAAGTCATCGCGACTAACAATAGCTTATAGAGGGAAAACACAGTCTACTACGCCAAGTCCTTCAACAGCGATGTTCCCAAGGCCGTCGATATCCTCGCCGATATTCTGCAAAACTCGAAGCTCGAGTCTGCTGCCATTGAGCGCGAGAGGGATGTGATTCTCCGTGAGCAGGAGGAGGTTGACAAGCAGCTTGAAGAGGTTGTCTTCGACCACCTCCACGCTACTGCTTACCAGCAGCAGCCTCTCGGCCGTACCATCCTCGGGCCCAAGGAGAACATCCAGACCATCACTCGCGACAACCTGACCGAATACATCAAGACCAACTACACTGCCGACCGCATGGTCTTGGTTGGTGCTGGTGGCATCCCCCACGAGCAGCTCGTCAAGCTCGCTGAGCAGCACTTCGGTTCTCTCCCTAGCAAGCCCCCGACTTCCGCCGCTGTCGCCCTCACCGCCGAGCAGAAGCGCCAGCCCGAGTTCATTGGATCCGAGGTCAGGATCCGTGACGACACCCTTCCCACTGCCCACATTGCCCTTGCCGTCGAGGGTGTCAGCTGGAAGGATGACGACTACTTCACTGCCCTTGTCGCCCAGGCCATTGTTGGCAACTGGGACCGTGCCATGGGCAACTCTCCCTACCTTGGCAGCAAGCTCAGCTCCTTCGTTGAGCGCAACAACCTCGCCAATAGCTTCATGAGCTTCTCTACAAGCTACAGCGACACTGGGTGAGTTTATCTTTTGATTTAAGAAACGACTTCCTTCCACTAATGTTGACGTCTTTGTTTTCTAGTCTCTGGGGTATCTACCTTGTCTCCGAGAACATGACTGGCCTTGATGACCTTATCCACTTCGCTCTCCGCGAATGGTCTCGTCTCTCCTTCAACGTCACCGCCGCCGAGGTTGAGCGCGCCAAGGCCCAGCTGAAGGCCTCTATTCTCCTTTCTCTCGACGGTACCACGGCCGTTGCCGAAGACATTGGTCGCCAGATCATCACTACCGGCCGCCGTTTCTCACCCGAGGACATTGAGCGCACAATCGGACAGATCACCGAGAAGGATGTGATGGAATTTGCCAACCGCAAACTCTGGGATCAGGATATCGCCATGAGCGCTGTTGGCAGCATCGAGGGTATCTTCGACTACAACCGTATCCGGTCGGACATGAGCCGAAACACTTACTAAACGCCTGACTAGAATATGCGTTTTCGTTTGTTCGTCTCTGTCGATTTCATGCCACCTGTTTTGTTTTGCGTGTGGTGATTTTAATAGATAGATACAGGGGGAGCGTTGCGAGGAGAGAGATGAAGCGTGTCCTGTACAGTACGCAACTGTCGCTGATATATCAAAATGTATTCTTTTGTTACATGATCTGATTTGGTGCAAAGTAGTTATAGCTATCATCTCAGCTGCAGTTCTAGCTGTTGCTGACAGGTATGGACTTGGGGTTCATTTATATTAACTACATCAGTTTAGACACCGGGTTGGTTGTAAACCTGACGGATTGAATTTGCCCGTGCTTTTTTAACGTATTTATCCGCCTATAATGGACTTGCATTACACCCGTGACATGCATGCAAGTTCCTGTTGACATCAATGCATCTCACACCCGGCCCCCTCATCAATCCCACGAACCCAATTGCACTAGACGCGATACATCAAAAGACACCCCTAAGCTAAGTACTGTACCTAGGTATTTAAACCTAAGTCCTCAAAAATAAAACAAAATGCCCCTCCACCACAAAGCCCTCATCGCCTTAGCCTATACCTATACCCTCTGCATAACGCTAACCACTTACCCAACCCCAACCCTTGCATCCCAGCCAAATCACTTCGACTTCGTCATCATCGGCGGCGGAACAGCCGGGTTAGCAATTGCAAACCGACTCTCAGAGCTCGCAAACCTCACCATCGCCGTAATCGAAGCAGGCCAGGACGAAGGAAATAACCCTAATGTTACCAGTGTTGAAGGATTCGGCGGGACGACTGGATTGAATACCCACATTGATTGGGTGTATGAGACGACAGGACAGAGGTATGCAGCGGGGAGACGGCTTGAGTATCATTCTGGGAGGGCGTGGGGTGGGACAAGCACGATTAATGGTTTGTTGCACTGCGCTAGGTGTTTCCTTACCTGCCCAAGTACTTAGAGTTAAGGTAGTTGGGCTGTTTGGTACGTAACTTACAGATGAGAGTCACTTAGGGATGACATATATACGCGCCCAAAAGGCCCAACTCGACGCATGGGAAACAGTCGGTAACCAAGGATGGACATGGAATAGTCTATGGCCTTACCACCTGAAGAGCGAGCGATTTGAAACACCCACGCCGGCGCAATTAGCCGCTGGAGCGTCCTATGTTGACTCTTACCATGGCCGAGACGGCCCCCTCAGCGTAGCATACCAGTATGGGCTCCAGAATGGATCGTTTGCGTCGCTGGTGAACCAGACGTGGCGGAGCTTGGGCGTGCCTTTTAACCAGGATGTTAGTGGGGGGGACCCGCATGGGTTCTTTGTGTGGCCGCAGACGCTTGATCGGGAGGCGAATGTTCGGGATGATGCTGCGAGGGCGTATTATTATCCTGTGAGGGATCGGTCGAATCTGGTCTTGATTAGAGGTACGGTGGGTAGGATATTGTGGGGTGATAATGATATGGAGAGAAGTAATAAAGCGGTTGCGGAGGGTGTGGAGTATACCGCGCCAGATGGGAGGGTTAGGGCTCTCTATGCCCAGAGAGAGGTTATTGTTTCGGCTGGATCTGTTCGATCTCCGGCGATTTTGGAGCTTTCTGGTGTCGGGAATCCGGAGTATGCACTGCAGATACACCTTCCAATGTTTTTATTACCTTCCCTTCTTGTACTGACGCCCAGTCAGGATCTTGGAGCGACTTGATATCCCCGTCAAAATCCCTCTACCCTCAGTCGGGGAGAACGCCATAGACCAGCCAAACAGCTTCATCAGTTACTCCAGCAACGCCACCTTCAACGGAATGGTCCCCTACGTGACCTACATGACTGCCTCCGATATTCTCGGACCCGAGGCCCAGGCCATTGCAGACGAAGTAGCCTCCCAGCTCAAATCCTGGGCGGTGCAGATCGCTGCGGATAGCGGACACGCAGTCGCCGCCTCAGCAATCGAGCACCTATACCAAGTCCAACATGACTTAATCTTCACCCAGGACGTCCCGTTTGTTGAGATCCTAACAGCCGGTATAGGCGAGAACGTCGGCTCAGCATTCTTCACCCTCCTCCCATTCTCGAGAGGAAGCGTGCATATTAACTCCGCCGACCCGGCTGTTTACCCTTCCATTAACCCTAACTACTTCACGGCGGACTGGGATCTCGCGTTACAGAGGAAGATTGCGCAGATTACAAGTAGGTTCTGGAACTCAGATCCAGTGCGGTCTTTAGTTGGACAGCGACTTCAACCTTCGCTTTCGGATTTGCCTTCTAATGCTACAGATGAGGAGTGGGATGCTTGGATTGCGAACGAGGGTAGGTACCACAATCCAATCCACCCTTAAGCTAGAATCTTATGTGCTGGTCTCATGTATACTAGTCACTCCAAACCACCATTTACTTGGCACTGCGGCGATGCTTCCAAAGGAGCTGGGGGGAGTGGTTGATACCCATCTTGTGGTATATGGCACTGGGAATGTCAGGGTGGTTGATGCGTCGGTCTTGCCAGCGCAGATTAGCGGACATCTCACTAGCATTATCTACGCGGTTGCGGAGAGGGCGGCGGATCTCATTAAGCAGGAAGCTTTAGGATAAGGATAGCTGAATGGCTGGTTACTGTAATGAAGCTGGATGATGAGGCTTTGTAGGGTATAGACCGGATCTCTTGCGTTAAGACCACCGCCCGCCACAAGATGGTGATACCCCAGGCTTAAGGCTACAGACAAGGGTATTTATGAGATGTAGTTAATCTGCTTCTGCTAATTATTGTACGTTTAACGGGGGGATGTTATCTTCCTGTAGGACTTGGGTACTTTATCTCCAACAAAGGCGTCACAGGAAGTACTATACCAATGTAGGTAGTAGACTCTAGCAATAGAAAATTGTCAACATGAACCCCTCTATTTTTTCCTTTCAGGACACAGGAGTGGGAGAGGAAAAGAGACACCATCTCCCTTCTAGATATCACAATCGATACGATAAGAGGTCAAACACGCCATATCCATACTACAGAAAACAATGGATCCCTAACACTATCGCTTTAGACTAGGCAACCACCAACCAGACTATCAAGACTACCATCAGCCAATCTCGTCGGCTTTCCCATCGCAATCCGCAACGGTATATACAACCGAGTGCTCGCCCATTCCACACCCACTCTACCTGTTCCAAGTCACAGGCTCTCAACGAGTTGAGGCCTTCTTTGCGCCTATCTGAGAGGTATTGGTGGAAATCAATACACAGTTTAGAAACATCAATTCCTTAGAGAGGATTGTTGTCAGGATGTGCAGCGGATCTCCTGCGCCGGAGGTGAGAAGCTTTCTGCAATGGCTTGGGTGGGTTGTCTTGCTTGGTAGTTAGTTTGTGGCATCGGACGGCACCATTTTTTTTGATCAGGTTTCAATAGTCATAATCCTGATTCATGCTGTTATGAGTATGAGATTCAGGGGAGAGTGTGCGGAGGATATGAGCCATTGCTGCAATTTTTCCAGCTACCTGGGTGATTTTGGCGATTTTTGAGGTTTGATTTAGGGTTAAGGTTGTTTGTATAGACGGTTTTGGGCTGTGCTCAGGTGGGTTACTGTGGAACATTCCACTGTCTTTCTCAAAGGCGTAATTGCGTAAAGCACATATCTATTCTTGTATGTATATATATCATCTCAACACACGAAGTAATCTATTAAGTGCTCCTGTCAGCGCATCTCGATCCATCAGGGTTAGATAGACACCTTGATCTCACTTGTAATAAAATACGAGAATCAAGAATCGTAAGCTTTTGTTCAATACATGCTAACCTTAATAACTAAACTATACAGTCGTGTTGAATCGGTCCTCTTCCTCGTTCGCCTGTGTATATGTTTCCCGTGTATCCGTCTGCTCCTGCTCGTCCTGGCCTATAGCTACGTTTTCTTTTTTGATCGCCTCCTCCTCGGTAGCGACGGCTTCCACAGCCGCAGCCGCAGCCGGAGCCTGGGCCTGGGTCTGGGCCTGGGCCTCCGCCTGCGTGCGCTTCTGGGTTGTGTTAACTACCGGAGAGCTATCGTTGAAGATGCGAAGAAGCAACGCCCGGCGGTCTTCCTTGGGAAGCATGAGGTTGACGGAATGCAGCGATCGCCAGAGTGGGAGAACCATTCGTTCGCTGTTCAAGTTAGCAAAAGTTACTCAAATATTGACGGATTTATTGATTGATGTCCTAACGTACCTGAATTTGTCCTCTCCTTCTGGGTTGATGTATATAATACTGCACCCCATGGGAATGTCCCTCACGCGCTCGCCAATCTCGCCGAGGTCCTGCCAGCCACCGCCATCGACCTTGGGGAACATCTCGACGAGGAGCTTCCGGAAAGTCTCCTTCCGCGTCAGATTGACTGCCCTAGCAGGACCCAGCCAGGGTTCAACCATGCGCAAACCATCTGTCTGGATGCGCCATCGGCAAACGTTAAGACGCTGTGCATCCTGCTTTACGAACATCTTGACACCGCAGTGGACGAATTTGATACCTTGGCCCTGGTTAGCGACTAGGATGTCGCGCGCGAGAGCGCTGGTGTAGTAAACGGTTCTTGATGGGACCGCCTCGGCATTGCGGACCATAAACCGATCGCGAGGGAAGCGGTCTGAGATTTCGAAGAACTTGAAGATCGGGATGAATTCTTCGTGATTCGGGTCCAGGTACCTGAAGGGCTCTTCTATCGGCTGGCCGGGTTTTCGCTTCTGCGGCGGCTTTGGCTGGGAGGAGGACTCAGGTGCTGAAGGCTGCGGGGTATCTGTAAGTCTGGGAGTGGCAGTGGCATCAGACGTTTCCGGCACATCGGGTTCCTGGGCAGGTGGAGGTTGATGGATGGGGCGGTCTCCAATCACGACTTCGGTTCCGTCATCGAGTTTGGTGCGCTTGACAGGGAGCTCGTCTTCTTCGAGACTATCCGCATCCCGCTTGGCTGAAGAAACTTGGTTTGTAGCAGAATAAGGGGGTTGATGGGTAGCCTCAGCGACAGAGGCATTCTTCTCCTTCTCCAATTCGGCTTGCTTGTCATGCGGCACAAGGTCGTCTAGAGCGTCGAGCTTTTCCAAGGGCTCGCCAGTTCCGTTCTTCTGCTTGAACTCGAGTTCCTCCGTAAGGGCAGCCACAGTACCCTTGGGAATCACCTTGGACGAATCCTCTGGCTTGGCACGGATCTCAGACTGTTTCTCCAGGACTGTGATGAAGAAACCGCCAGTGTCCTGCAGGTGAGGGTAGACGCGCATACACCTTTCAAGAGGCATATCATCAGTAGGCGGGAACATGCCCTCTGCGAGTCGGCCAAGGCCAGAAATGCCTGATGAAGCCCGCTGCTCCTCAATCTCCTTCCAGCTGGCCCATAAGCGGTTCTCTCGGTCCATCACTTTCCAAGATCGCACTCCGGAGACTCTCTTCAATCCCGGCAATTCGCTACTGCAATCGACGATCTTGACCTTTTCCAAGCCACCGCAGCGCTCGATTGCACTTGCAACAACGGCTTCGTTTTCAATGGGGTTCATACTACATGTGGAATACACCACTCGGCCACCGACTTTCAGCATTTGTAACGCACGGACAAGAATCCGAACTTGAGTAGCGTGCAGTCCTACGGCATTCATGGGATTCCAGTCCTTCCAGACGCCGTAGTTCTTCCTTGCTGTTCCATCACCGGTGCAGGGCACATCGGCAAGGATACGGTCGAACTTGAGATACCTGTTGGGGCCCAACTTTCCGTCAGCACTCGGCTTAGGCGGTAGCCTAATGGAAGGATACATCGTGGCGTCGTGATTCGTTACGATAAGGTTCGGAGAGCTAAGGCGCTTCATCTGGTGGATCAACATGTGCGCACGCTTGTGGTCGCTATCATTGGCAATGAGCAAGCCAGTGCTTCGTCCATCATCTGCGAGGCCCTCGGGCCCAGCCGGCTCCGGACCCACAGTGCCTTCCTTCACTTGCTTGGATACCTCGAGCATCGCCTCCTCTTCACCGGCGTGAACCATCTCCATCAGCTGCGCGGATTTGCTTCCGGGGGCAGCACACATGTCCAAAACCGTCATGCCAGGCCGCAGGTCCATCAGAAGCGGAGGTATCATGCTGACAACCTCCTGTCTGCTAATGTTTCCCACATCGGTCTCGGCAACGAGGAACTTCTGGAACGAGGCGAAGGGCGCAAAGCGGCGGACCACCTGTTTGGGGGTTGTCATGGACCATGCGAGGCGATCGGGGTACCATTCCACCGGGCGAGGCGGCTCGACGATGTTGCCCTCATACTCAACGGAAGTTATTTCGGGAATATAGAAATTCTTCAGTCGTTCCTGTACGGAAAGCGCATGGCTTCAGAAAAGCTAATCAGCATTGTTCTAAGCCATATTGAACGCTGAGGAGCATACCCTTTCGAACCGGTGAAGCGGAAGCTGTTGGGGAGATCCTTCTTGAGGGTTTCCCAGAAGATCTCGCGCTCCTCCTCGGGAACAAAGTCCTGTGAGTTGTAGTAATTCTCGAATCTCTCGTTCGCCCTTGGAAGGTCCTGCCAGTTTTGACGCTCATTGCGTGCGCCGCCGCCACCAGCTTTACCGAACTGCAGTAGAACATCAACACATGCCGGGGGGTCAATTGGGACGCATATCAGCTAACCTTCTTCTTATCGCGCTTACCCATGGCTAAGACCAAAAATCAGATCTGCAGCAATTGTGGTCGCGCAGCGAGAGTCTTTACTTTGGGGAATTTTTGAGCTTCCAAAAAGATCCCGCTGGGAACATTGTTATTCCGGTTGCGGCAGTGTGCGCACATCTCTCTTTGTCATCATATGCACAAGCCTTTATGACCATTGCTGCCTCAGGCAATTAATATCTAGTACTACCTTACTTACCTACTAGTACTTCATAGTTCAACATATCAAACGGAAACCAAGAATGCACAATATCCTGTGCTTGATGATCTGGAGAGTTAGATACTACAGAAATGGTCATGTTTAAGGGAAACACTGAGTAGTGAAGAAGACACGTCCATCAGACCAATACTGACTGTCAGTGTAAGTAAGGGGGGGCTTCGAGCGTTCACTCACTCTCATTCACTAATTTAGTAATTGACCATGTTGAGTTCACTAACCGAGACGTCCACATGTTGATTGTATACACCTTTCTCAATATTTAAACCCTCTTCTCCCGCTCAACTTCCTGCCTTCCTCCACACCACTTCCACTTCATCACTATCCCGACCATCGTTTCCAACCCTATTCCTCAACAATGTGTGATATCAGTTCTTCAACAAAGAGTGAAAATGCCGTATCTGGCCTCGTCAAGCCTATAAATCTTCCAAAAGACAGAATATTGATTACGCCCCGGATCAATGTCCCGAATTCCCCGCCGCCGTCATACCAGGAAGTGGTCATAGCCGTGGACCAATGCCCTAATTACACACCGTCACCACTTCCCCACAACCAACAGCCTCTGATCCAGCAATGCAATACTCCAGGCAGCCGCAAGCGCAAGCGCGGTCGCGTCCCCGCTGTCCTCAAGAAGTGCGCTAAGCGGTCCATTCCACTTGCCATGAGCTGCATTATTCTGGGACGTGCGACGGCCATTGTGGTCATTGCTCCGTTTGCATTGCTCGGGTTGTGCCTCTTCGAGGCATTTCTAATTCTTGGGTCGAGGTTGTACCCGACCGCCTTTAGAAACCAGGATGGTCGGTTGTGTCAGTTTTATGGGTTTTATCATGGCAAGTTGTGAATTGGTGGCATGGGCTTTCTTTTGTTTGTTTGTTCTTGTGTGGTTGGGGTTGTTAGAATCTCTGTGGTCTAGGGTTAACTAAATAAATGATACTTTGTTTGTGGAAGTTGCATGTGGTAAGAGTAGAGGAAATAGGTCTATCTACCTCGTGGGGGATCCAAACCCTAAGGGTTGCAACACAATGGCACTAAAATGCAATTGTACTGTACACTCCTCCAACCGGATGAATTACACTAGGGAAAGCATTGGGCAAAATTGACTACCGCTTTAAGTATATGGCCCTCAACCCGTCGGGAGTAGAAGACTATGTAACTATCTACCTGTGGGCGTAGATACCGTTTACATCTCCCGGCCTGGGCCCTACCACACCACCAAGGCTTAGGAAACTTATTTCTCAGTCTTGCCATTATTTACAAAAGAAGAATGGAAGGCACCACAGGCCGCACCAATCTTGTGGGTTGGTATATTGTTTAGTATGATGTTTGCCTATCGACACAGCTCCAGCAGGCCTTTTCCAGTCCCACCGAGAGGTAATTTGATCATCATCATCACCATTTTTTTGTTTCCAAGATACTCCGTTTAACGGTGGGAGGAGGATGATAATAACAAAGAAGTCCAGGAGCGTAGTTCGTTCGTGTTGGTTTTGATTGACGCCGATGCCGATGGGTATATAGTAGGTGGTGGCTTCCGTGTGTACCAACCTTCGAGCAGGCAGAGAGCTAACCGGGTGCTTCTACTGACTTACTTATAGTTCCGAGACGAATATTACGCAGATCCAGACGGCGGTCGGAAGGCAGCTCTCGATCTTAGGGATTCTGTCCAGGAGTATCTGAGGAGATCGCATCCCGAGCTGTCCGATTTGCCCATTATGATCAAGGCATTTGCTAATGCGGATAGGCTTTCGCAGTTGCTAGTCAAGGCCAAGCTTGTTAAGTCTCACCAACTACACTATCCAACATCCTCTTTTAGCAGTCTCCCCCGCCCCCCCAGATGCACTGAGGACCTGGAACCACAAGATCAAGGCCGCGAAAATGAGATACTGCCGCAGGTATCATTTACAAAGCAAATGGCTGTACGAAGAGCGATGCGGATTGCCACTATTCGCCTGGGCCTCTGACCGATGGGGAGCTGTTGGCATACCGGCATGTCGTTCGACTGGAGCGCTGCCATGCTGACGTCCAGTGCCGCGACGCCATTGTTTTTGTCCAGGGAAGCAGTCCTGTAAGTTCCCGCCAGCGCTGCATCGGGCTGATGTGTCCTCTGTTCTGTTCGCGTCTGGTCATGCGCATAGTTGCGGATGTGATGTGCTACGATTTTGTGTACCCAGTAGTTATCTAGTATCTGAACAATTTCCCTCACATTCTATTTGTCCCTACACAGAGAGAAATATCAATTACTCTTTCTTCAGCTCTCCATTTGCATGGCCCGAGATACTCCCTCGGCGGGCTGGTGGTGACGACCTCCGACCTGTGCACCACACTCTGGACACCGGGCCAGCTCCATCGGCATTCCGCATTCCCCTATAGCAAACTGCAATTCCAACAGTAAGTGTCAGAAAACCCCCCCTTTCGTAGCGATGCATCAATCAATGGGTTGCGATGACAACGTACCGGATGTCCATTCTCACAATTATACCAGTGCCCCGAGTGCGTCGTGATCCCATCGCGCCCACTTACCATGGCAAGTTTGATGGCTTCCAGCTCCTTTGTTGTCACTTCTTCATACCGTTCTTTACCAAGCAGCCTCATCAGCTCTTGAATAGCCTTTTGCAGATTATCAGCATCCGGGAAGCCCTTGGCGCACAGCTGCTCTGCCTTCTCGAGGTACTCCTTTGCCTTCATGACATAGTCTGTTGCATCAGGCTTGCCCAGGAACACTCCAGCTGTTGGGCGGGAGGATTGATGTAGGAAAGCAATCTTGGCATAGTACAGTTGGGCCTCAATGGTCATACGGGGAAAGCTTAAAGAAACGGGGTTGTTGATGAATTCTTCGCTCGATTCCAGGAAGCTCGTTGTCTTTGGAAGCGTCTGGTCAATCCTCATGGTACTGCGCTGGAGTTTGGTTAGCTTTAGCAGGCTTTTGATTTCAATATACTGCAATTTGAGTAGTTTCACATGGCTTCCGGTGACAATCCGTTGATCGGGAGACAGATTCGGCACATGGTTCTCGATGGAGAGTGCGGCCATTTGGTTATCAATATCAGGCTGTTCGACAGCTTCCCGCAATGCTTTCACGGTGGCATCGTGAAGTTTCCGAACTGGTTGCTCTTTGTCGGAGACTGTTGTGACAAAGGATTTGATCTTTGTCGCTAGAGACTTGCTCAGGAGCATTGTCTGCTTGAGATGCGACCCAGATAGTATGGAGGTCGCTTCTTTGATTTCTTGATATCTTGCCTCCAGAGCTTGGATATCACGGTCAAACCCGACCAGGCGCGCATTCCCACTGACAATAAATCGTCTAGATGTCTCGTCGAGAACAGCTTGGTTGATAACCCGGTTGTACCGCTGAGTGGCGTACTGCCGAATAGGGCTTTGGCAGTCTGGACATCGCGGAACAAACTGGCTGAGAGCGCCTGATCGGTTCGTAGCAAGAGAGATGTATTCCCCCGCACGGTCTGTCTGATATGCATCATTCATGCCGACATGTCCATCCAAGGTTTCTGTGGTAAAGAAGTGCCCACAGCTCAAAACAGCAATGGGGCTTTCGTCAAGATCAACCTCAGAATAGGATTTGAATTCCAGCATATCCACTCGGGAATCGCCCTTGTCAGAGCACACCTGGCAGTAGCCCGCCGGTGGGCATCGCTCCCCGCAAAGACCTGGACATTGATGACCACAGTCTAAGGATTTGGTGCAGCGTTTCGAGCATGGGAGACGGTTGCAGGGCGCAGCACAGGGGAGAAGACACTGCCCCTGATGTTCGCATGCCCATGTGCATTTTTCGACGCACGGCGAGCAAGCTTCATGACACTTTTTGCTGCATCTCGAATGTGCACATTGAACCTGCGGAGAACAAATATTAGAACGAGAGAGAGCTCTGACAGTCGGAGAGGGGATTCTGGGGGGGGGGGGTTTTTTTTTTTTTTTTTTTATTTTAATTAACACCGAACCGGCCCGCCATAGGGCGCACAATGGGGGGGCGGGGTGAAAAATACGTGGGGCGGTGTGGGGGCCGCGGGCAAAAATTTTTGAGCACAATAAATTTCACTGTTTTTGAAACACAGTGTTTGAATCTAAACCCCGGTGTGTCACAATAACACAAATGAAATGGCAGAATT
>JAPDEH010000115.1:0-70350 GCA_027569075.1 Aspergillus asperescens | reverse complement strand
TTTTTAGTTTCTCTAATTTAAATCACTTTTAGTTGTTGTACAGTACTTTAAAATTGAGCAAGCATGGATTTTTTTTGGAGTTCTGCGAACCGACCGGGAACTACGAACCGACCGGGATTTACGTTATCTAAAATATCTATGATGACTAAGTGAGGTCAAACCCCTAGGGCAGGCGGTCGCGGGCGGCAGTATGCTCCGACATGTATCAGCCCTCACGTGACTGACAAACAGTGTGTTTTTTTCTCCTCAACAGCTCAATGTTTTTGCTCCACTGATCTCTCAACTGTATCCTCTTTCACATACCCACGGAACATCACTAGCTATGGTTTACATCATGCAAATCTACACCGACGGTGGTTGCAGAGGGAATGGTCAACCTGAAGCAATCGGCGCGGCAGCCGTTATCTTTAAAAAACGAAACCGCCGGTGGACCAACAGCCGTACGCTTTCCCTGCCTCTAATTCCTCGGCCTACCAACCAGCGGGCCGAGATCTCGGGCATTATTCTCGCTTTACAGGAAGCATTGAGGAAGCTTAACCATCTCAGAAGAAACCCACGGCTCGATGCAACCATCCACACTGATTCCAGGTACGCAATTGGATGCATGACGGAGTGGATCAACAAGTGGAGGAGGAATGGATGGACGAATGCCGCGGGGAACGAGGTTGCGAATCGAGACCTTATAGAGACCGCTTCTGTTCTTGACCTGGAACTCAAGGAGAGAGGATCCGTAGAGTATGTCTGGGTTCCTAGGGAGAAGAACTGGCGTGCCGATGAATTATGCAACGACGATATGGACGACCAATGAAGAACTTGAATGCTCCTGGGATTGTATACCGTCAGGATAATCCATTGGTTCAGCATCACCTGGATATCACCCTGGAGCCAAGACATATCTGCAACGTGAGTAGTATCATCCGATCCAAGCAATCAAGCATACCCATCTAATGCCGTCCATTCGCCGAGACTAGGTCACTATATGCGTCGTGGATCATCCTCATTATCTCTTCATACCGACGACGCTTTTTAAGACATTTCGGACACCGACATTCCCCCATCCACCGTATCCAAAAGATGACCTAGCAAGATGTTTACTGCAAGGAATCTAGAATTCCCAACGTCATCAGACCGGATATCGACTCTGGGATACTACGCACAAACAACCCCTGGCACATCAGGAACCCCTTTCGCTAATAATTTTGTTCTCTTGTTATGCGTGAGAGTGAGAAAGTGTAGACTGCCTGTTGTCGTCTCAAATAGAGCGGGGCCAGAGTTGATACCTTTTTCTATAGACCTCCCGATGTACCGTTCGTTAGTCTGGATGAACTAGAATGCTTTCTTGCTTCTCGACCACAGGTGGAATGTAACCATTTATTTAGCGGTTGGGTCTAGGGCTCCATGCCCCTTGTGCGACAATGACTGGTTTGTTATAGCCGAGACATAGACGAGAAGTATGAAGATGGCTATCTGGGTCTTCGAAGAGACCGCAAAGCTTCGCACAATCCACCATTCGCCTTTCTGTATCTGCGCCTTCTATGCCACCGTCTGATATTAAGAACGAGTGCTGGAACGAGCAATCGGAGATACGGAGAGAAGTACTATGTCAATTAAGAGCCGTCTTTCAAGAAAAGCTGAACAGGGATAAAGTTCCGTCCCCTTTCTGGGCGTTCTGCCAGGTTGCTGACATCTCAAAGCTGGAAAGATTGGTCTTTCTTGTAGGATCAACTCAGGATACTGAAGTAGTAGAACTTCTACTAGAGCCCACTATCAAAGATTATAATTTAATAATTTATCAATGTAAGTTCTGCTTACACTTATCAGGGAAGTTCCAATTTGACCTTAACCAGGGCTCTAGAAAATAAGTATCAGCATGAGTTTAGCCACCAGCACAGGCTATTCTCAGTACTTAAATCCGGCAAGTTGCAATGTTAGTTATTTTTAAACACGCCTGGTTACATTAGCTAATGCTTAATAGTGCAAAGATAAAGAGCTGAAATTTTCTATAATAAACAAAACCTATAAAACCCCCGAGATGGATGCTTTAATATGTTGAGTCTTGATAAATACGCTCACACACCTTCGGGAGCTGGCCGGTTTGCGCTCTGACTAATAGAGACCTCTGATTTTAGGATACTAAGGGTTTGGTTTTATTGGCAAACAGAACCATTAAATGGAGTGGCCGAACTTGATCTCTTGACAGAGCCTGAGTCCTCTCGTTGGCTATACGGTGACAAAGATTATTCATTACCAGTGTTCACTGGCACATACGAGGACGATGGGCAGCCACTATACTAAGCTATTGTTCCTGGTGGACGTTTTTACTATCACTACTCATGATCCTGAGCATTTGCAACTCCCAAATTGGTCACTACTGGAAATGCAGTGGTGCCTTCAGCAAATTGCAGGGATGGGTGGTGCCGCCGAGGTAGGAGATTATCTAGACTATACTGATGATGATGCGGACAGTACGGCCCCTTGAATTGCTGCTATTCGCCGTACTAGAGACATCTACAAGTGGTTGAGAGGTATTCCAGAAAAGGATGAAGTTGCCCTTCGCTTCACTTCATTAGAACGGAAGGAGCCCCGGCCCTCTCCACCGGCCCACTACCACGATAAGCCGCCAGACCCCGCCGTATCTCTTTCGCGGTGACACCCCGACAGGGGCTGTAGCATGCCTCCATCCCGGTCGAATTCATTCCGCACTCTTTCCTCCCAAGAATATGCAGGGCTTTTAGTATCTTATTAGTGAAGAGAATTGTTATTCGCCATATGTAGTAGGCCATGTACCCCAGGCGATTCGTTATAGGGCTGCTACATGATGTAGTTTATTATGACCGTTCACGCCTTTGAAAACAAAACACCTAGCAGGCAGAAAAGCCATATCGGCCTCAAAGTACTTACTTGCTATAGACCACGACATTACTAAGGCAAATGTTAAGAAAGCCGTAGGTCAGCTCTGTGACGAATGCTAGGGTTAATATAAATATAAGTGAGCCTGTCGAACTTAATTTAAAGATGGAGCAAACCATCATATTCATAGCTGCCAATGATGTTATTCAAGAGGGGATCCCATTCAGCGAATTACCCACCAACTTCTAGGCCTTTGCAAAGCAGTAGTTCAGTTCTAAGGCACTGATGGCTTAGTATATACATGAGAAGTTGAGCTGAGCCTGCGCCGGCCATCAGGGAGCTTTTAGGGCGTTCCTCAGCCATATTAAATGGTAAAAAAGGACATGCCGCTCTAGCCTCTACTAAATACAAGTTATCCGTCTTGTGCGAGGCCGTCAGCTACTTCAGCCACAGGAAGATCGTCCTATCTGCTCTGTAAGCCCTTGCATAGACCCACTGCCCAAGGCGCGCCCCCGCCCTAAGGA
This sequence comes from Aspergillus asperescens, assembly GCA_027569075.1. Classification (NCBI taxonomy): domain Eukaryota; kingdom Fungi; phylum Ascomycota; class Eurotiomycetes; order Eurotiales; family Aspergillaceae; genus Aspergillus; species Aspergillus asperescens. The sequence goes on along the minus strand of JAPDEH010000115.1, from coordinate 66,976 downwards.
AAGAAACAATGATGGAGGGGTTTCGAACTCGAATTTTCGTCAACAGGCAGCTGAGTATTCATTGGTCCAGGAAATGTGATCGATAGATGTGGCGAAGACTGACTTCCAATGCTTCCTCCTTTTGGCAGGAGACTGGACGCGTAAACGCCTAAATACTTTCGGCCCTTGGGGGGGTGGGGGGGGGGGGGGCTGTCAGACGCTACGACCGACTAGTGACTTCCTGGACACTGCAGAAACTTTAGCGAGTATCGATCGATCGGCCGTAGATCTCTTCACAGTATCTGGATCCGGGGAGATCTCGAAGAAGCATGCTAACCGAGCTCCTGGATGTTACTTCCAACTTGTATCCTTGGACAGAATCACAATCGTTGACTTCCAGGCAGGGAGCGGTTGCACAGGATCACGTGGGAGGAGGGGATTCTCGCTTTCCTGATTGAGGTTCTGCCTCTTTGTTCTCACTTCTCAGTTCTCGCGTCTTTTCCTCTCTGTCTTATCACCGACTTGATAAGCGATCGACACTGGGATCCTTTCGACTCCATCAAATTGCATCACCTTGCCAACCATGATCTCCCATTGATCGATTATTATCGAACTAGTGCGTGCCGGCGTGATGGGATTTTTGCACGAGAGTGACGAGACCGAACCGTGGGGCCCGAACAACGCCGACGCGCCGACGCGCCGACGCCATTTATGGTTGGCGGCTCCCTCGTTGCAAATACCGAACTCCTCAGCCACAATAGTCTCCAAACTAAGCGCTGATCGCCCTGACTGCATCGCCACTCCTGGCCCACTTTGGATCGCTTTGTGAGGCGTGCACGCTGTTGACAGTGCTAGATCGTGCGGCTGGCGCAGGCGAACCATGGTCCCGTCCAAGTCAAATCTCAGTTTGAATTACTCCTGTATCCTTGCTGCGCCGAAGGATCTGTGCCGTGATCCCTTGCAGGGCTACGGTAACTCCCGGTCAATCTATACCGTGCGTCATGCAGCTGAGGCCGAATGAGTATATCCTGTGGATGGCTCATTAATCGATCCTTGTTTTTGGTTCTAACAGATCAACCAATGGCTGAGTAGCTATCACATGTCGCCGAACCCGTGGCAAGGTAAGCTCATCTTTATATCCGGGTTAGGAAAGAGAGGCGCTTTGTTCGCTATCGATTGGAAACTGAAAATGAAGCTAGGTTTATCCTCCCATACACCAATAAGACTCCTAATCCGGATTAGCGGACGATAGCGTTGTGATGAGTATGCATCTTCGTCGCTCGTGACGCGTTCTGAGTCCTGGAGGCTGATATGAGCCCATCCACTGGTGCATTAACTCGGCCCCTGCGCGAGAGTACCCCCCAATGCGGCTCTCCATGAGGGGTTGATGGAGGGTGGCAATAGTTTATCCTACACGGCCGAATCCGGTGGTGGGTAGTAGTTGTCGTAGCATGGCTAAACCTCACAATGCCGGTCCCAAGGTCGAGAAATTGAGTGTCCAGTGTCCGAACTGCTATTTAAGAACGGATTTTCCCACGACTATTAGCATGTCCATCCAAGCAGCATTCCATGCAACCGTTCATTTTATATTCCATCTGCCACATATAAACCGACCTAGAATTCAACATAAGAATGACTCAAACTACGCCTCCTCATGACCGCCTTGATACAAGCCCTTGGGCTGAAGACCCGATTGCCATAATTGGCATCGGTTTGCGTCTACCAGGCTCTGTTCGCACACCCCAGCAATACTGGGACTTCCTGACTAGTAAGGGCAGCGGCCGCGGCCGTGTACCTGCTGACCGTTACAACGTGGATGCTTTCTTCGGCCCCAAGGGAAAGGCAGGTCACACATGTACAGAGTACGGTTACTTCCTCGACGTCGACCTTGCTGCTGCCGATAGCTCTTTCTGGTCAATGCCGCCCAAGGAACTTGAACTCCTTGATCCTCAGCAGCGGCTGATGATGGAGGTACTTTACGAGTGCCTAGAGAGCAGCGGGACCGCTTCTTACAGAGGAAAAGACATTGGGTGCTATGTAGGTGTACTTGGTGAAGATTGGCAGGATATTCAAACCAGAGATCCGCACCACCAAGGAATGCATCGCGTCGGTGGTTACGGTGATTTTGCAATCTCCAACCGTGCGTCAAAAGAGCTTGGCCTCACCGGCCCGAGTATGACTATCCGAACTGCATGCTCCTCTTCGCTGATGGCTCTACACTCTGCCTGCCAGGCCCTCTACGTTGGGGAGTGCTCATCAGCCCTCGTCGGCGGTTGTAATCTGATTCTCTCGCCCCGCATGACAGTGACAATGTCCGAAACCCGTGTAATTTCACCAACGGGTAATTGTCGATCATTTGACGCCCACGCAGACGGCTACGCACGAGGCGAGGCTGTTAACGCTATCCACGTTAAGCGTTTGTCCCATGCCCTGCGCGACGGCGACCCGATTCGTTCCGTCATTCGCTCTGTCTGTATTAACTCAGATGGACCGAGGTCTCCTTTGTTTATCCCTAGCCCGGAGAGCCATGAGCTCCTCATTCGCCGCAGTCACAAGCTCGCTGGTATTACAGATCTCTCACAAACGGCCATGATTGAATGCCATGGGACTGGGACCATAGTAGGCGATACACTGGAAGGCAGGGCGGTGGCGAAGGTATTCGGCGAACTGGGAGGAGTCCTGATAGGATCGGTATGTCCACAAAAAATTATGAGAACTTTTCCGTTCCTGGCTGACAGTCGTGGTAGGTAAAACCAAACATTGGGCATAGCGAGGGAGCATCAGGCCTAAGCAGCATCATCAAAATGGTGTTGGCGCTTGAACACCAAACGATTCCTCCAAATATCAACTTTACGACACCTAACCCGAAGAGTCAGCTCTTACTTTCCCCAACTTCAAAAATGTTCACAAGCTAATGTGGATGTAGTTCCGTTCGGGCCGGCCCGTCTTCGTATACCAGTGGAATGCGAACCATGGCCGAAAGACAAGGCGGAGCGAGTCGGGCTCAACGGATTTGGCATCGGCGGAGCAAATGGACATGTAAGTTTATCCTTAGTTTCGGTGCATGACGCTAATATTATCCCAGGTCCTACTAGAGTCAGCGAGATCTGTTGTGGGAACAACGCCTACTGGTGTCCCAGCTACAGAGAAGCCTCAACTGCTGGTCTTCTCAGGGACACATCCCGAGACAGTGAAGCGTAATATTTCGAACCATGTGGACTATCTAACTAAGAACCCTGCTGAAATTAGTGATGTCAGCTACACTCTGGGGTGCCACCGCCAGATACTTCCCAACCGGGCGTTCGCAGTAGGTTCAGTTGATTCCTGGGACATTTCTCCAGTCCAAAAAGCTGGGCCTGCGTCGGATCCCATCTGGGTTTTCACTGGCCAAGGGGCGCAGTATGCAGGGATGGGCCAGGAACTAGTGAGCAACAGTGAAATCGCCAGAAACACCATCCGACACTTGGATCAGGTATTGGATGACATAAATCCCAGCCGGTCCTGGAATATCTATGGTAGCTCCCCTTGGCTTTTTTTCTTTCTTTTTTTTGAGCCGTGCGATTGGTGCTAATTGGTTTTATTTAGATGAGCTGCTTCGACCGGAATCCTTGTCACGGCTGTCTCAGGCCGAATACTCGCAGCCCTGCTGCACCGCCATTCAAATCGCCCTTGTGGACGTGTTGAAATCCTTGAATACTCGGCCATCGGCCGTGGTTGGCCATTCAGCTGGCGAAATTGCTGCTGCCTATGCTGCCGATGCTCTGACTGCCGCCGAAGCCATAACGGTATCATATCACAGAGGCCAGGTAGCAGGTCAGGTTGCGAAATCCGGTGGCATGATGGCTGTTAATTTGGGTCGAGAGCAGGTCTCTCCCCTTTTGGCCGACAAGGTCATAATCGCATGCGAGAATAGCCCTAGGAACGTTACTCTAAGTGGAGACTCGGCTGCATTGGATGCGGTCGCTGGCGAATTACAGACTCGCCATCCAGACATCTCGGTCAAGCGCTTGCCTGTAAACTGTGCCTATCATTCTGGTTCGTTTCATTCCTCTTTGTTCTAGAAAACGCGCTAATCATTTTACAGCACAGATGAAGGAGGTAGAGGACGACTACCTCGGGCGGCTTGAGTCTCTCAAGACAACAGATAAGGGCGAGCAATTGTCGGCTGTTTTCGTATCTTCCGTAACTGGAATCCCTGTACACAACGCAGCCGAGCTTGGTCGTGAGTACTGGTGTCGTAACTTGACCTCACCCGTGCTCTTCTCTTCGGCCGTGAGCAACCTTCTCGCCAGTACCCTGTCCAACCCAGAATTTCTGGAGGTGGGGCCACATTCTGCCCTTTCAGGCGCATTACGCGATATCGCGTCTGAAACACGATCAATCCCCTATGTTCCGACCTTGATACGCGGAACGAATGCATACGCCTCCATTCTCCGCACTGCCGGACGCTTGTTTCAGTCTACTGCTATTGACCTGTCTGCTCTGTGCACAGGAAAGATCCTGCCAAATCTGCCGCCGTACCAATGGCAATATGATGGTCGTTTCTGGTCTGAATCAAGAGTTTCCCGAAATTCGCGGTTCCGCCAATTTCCTCATCATGATATACTGGGATCTAAAATTCCCGACGGCGACGACACGGAGCCTCTATGGCGGTCTCTTCTCTACCTTGAAAATGTTCCTTGGCTCCGCGATCATCTCGTCGAGGAGAAGATTGTCTTCCCCCGAGCCTCTTACATCCCTATGGTAGGCGAAGCCATCCGCCAGCTGACAGGTGACGGTGACTTCTCCTTGCGACATGTAACCTTCCTTGAAGAACCTACTTTACATGAAAGCCAACCCATGGAGATCTTGACGCAGTTCCGGCCTTCGCAAGAATCGGAATGGTATAACTTCAGTATCACGAGTCAAACCGAAGACACATGGACAAAGCTTTGCACTGGTCAGGCTCGAGGAGGCCAGCAGCTTCCTCTCGATGTCACCCAATTATGTTCAGGAGCTCGGAAGGTGAAGACAGAAGTCTTTGACCGTGCAATGAAGAGACTAGGAGTAAACCATGGGCCTCGGTTCCGCGTCATGGAGCAAATTTCTACCAGTGTCTCAGCTCCAGAGGCGACGGCCGAGGTTAAAGACATGTGCGAGAAGCTGGAAAGCAGATACGCAATTCATCCCTGTACAATCCACTCTATATTCCAACTGTTTGGTATCGCCAAGGCGGAGGGTTGTCGTCTCGATCGTCTGGCTGTGCCTACGTATATTGATGAAGTCTACGTCCGTTCGTCGTCCGGTCCGATCGCTGCTCAGTCCATTGTCACAGGTACCCAGGGGCATACCTTCTCTGGCGATGCCGCAGGGTTCTCTGGTGCGGAGCCCGTATTTGTTCTGCGTGGTGCTAAGCTCGCTCAAACAGATAACCAGAATGTCCGTGGCGCCGATCCGCATGCTGGTTCCCGGCTAGTGTGGAAGCCCGACATCGATGAAGCAGACATCACTAGCCTCATACGGCCGACTCCCGGAATGTCGGATAGTCTGTTCTTGGTCGAGGAACTGGCGTTGTCCTGCATGATCGAAAGTGTACAGCAGACTGATACTGTCCCGTTGCTACCTCACTATGCCAAATATCAAGAATGGTTAGGCTTACAACAGCAGCATGCTGAGCAGGGCGACTACGCTCATGTTCCCTCATGCCAGGCAATCGCATCAATGTCATCTCCTGACCGAATCCGCCATATTGATAACCTGTACCAGAGGGCACTCAAAACTGATGCGCGGCACGTGGCTACTGCCATTACCCGCATCCACCAGGAAACTAGCGGGCTGTTCAACGGAGAGATAGACTCCTTGAGCCTGTTAATGAAAGATAACTTGCTGACAGCAGTCTATGGGTTCAACTTGTGTGAATTTGATGATTTCTTCCATGTCTTGGCGCACAATAAGCCTTGTATGCGAGTGTTGGAAATCGGGGCAGGGACTGGCGGCGTGACAGCCACTATCCTACCAGCATTGCGAGGCCCTCATGAAGAACGCTTGTATGACAGCTATACGTACACAGATATCTCAGCTGGGTTCTTTGACGGGGCTCAGGACCGCTTCAGTGCTTACGACGGTATCATCTACCGTCCGCTTGACATCACCGCTGATATAGCTGCTCAAGGATTTGATGCATCCTACGATCTTATCATTGCATCGAACGTGCTCCACGCCACTCCCAACCTCCAGCATACACTTGCTAATGTGAAAGCTTTGCTGAAGCCTAATGGAAAGCTATTCCTCCAGGAGTTGTCGCCCACCACGAAATGGATCAACTACATCATGGGCACACTACCTGGTTGGTGGCTCAGTACCGATGGCCGCCCATGGGAACCATATGTGTCACCAACGCGATGGGATGATGAGCTCCGGAGCGCCGGACTGTCCGGCACCGATTCTGTCATTCACGACGGCCATATGAACGCCCACATTATTTCATCGTTGCCAGAGGCTCGCCCTGAAACAAGCAGACGAGTCACGGTGCTGTGTGAAAGGACCTCTGATGACCTCTACATTTTCCTTTCTCTCCTCCACGCCCGTGGGTTTGCAACTGATATCCGCAAGCTAGGGGATGAGCGGCCTGTAGATCAGATGGTCATATCACTATTGGAGCTCGATGCACCTCAACTGCATTTATTAAGTTCAAACAACTACCTCAGCCTCCGAAATATGATTGTATCTCTGGATAAGTCTCCAATGCTGTGGGTGACTCGCTCATCTCAAGTGAGCTGCTCAGACCCGCGGTACGCAGCAACACTCGGACTTCTTAGGACGGCCCGGAGGGAGCTTGGAGTAGCAATGGCAACACTCGAATTGGATGTATTGGACGAGAAGGCATTTGACGCTGCGACTCTAGTTGCGGAACGTGTCCTTCATCTTGAAGCCACCTCATCATTTGACCCAGTGCTGGAATATGTCTACGCACAAGGAACGTTGATGGTTGGAAAGTTCTACCCGGCGGTTGTGAATGAAGAGCTATTACGTAGCAGAGTACCTGAAGCTGAAGATTCAGCTGGGGCCGTACTTCGGATCGACAAGCCCGGAGACGTCGATACACTTCACTGGGAACGCAAGTCCACGGAAACATCTACACCCGTGGATGATTGGGTTGAGGTGCAGACACGAGTTGTGGCAGTCAATCCCAACGATCTCCCAGTTGCCAGCGGCACCCTCGATACCGCACTTGGCGGGGAATGCGCTGGCACCGTTGAACGCGTTGGGCCTGGAGTCAAGAATCTGCGTGTCGGTGATCAAGTCGTGGTTCTGGCAGCTGGAGCTGGAGCATTCGCTACCCGGTTCGTCACCAGTGAACAACTTTGTGCGCGAATGGCCCGTGGTTTGAGCTGGACTGAAGCAGCCACTATGCCGTATGCCTTTGCTACCGCTATGTACTCGCTGATTGATGTTGCACGGCTGAAATATGGTGATGTATGTCCCGCCCCTTTCCCGCATGCTCCACGCAGTTAACCTAACCTCTTTAGACTGTCCTTCTTCACTCCGCCTGCGGTGCGATCGGGCTAGCTGCTATTCAGGTTTGCCGAATCATTGGAGTTCAAGTACGTTCTTACCCCCCGAATTTCAATCTGCATGCATCCTAACAATCTAGGTCTACTGTACGGTTGGAAACGACACGGAAACCGATTTCCTGGCCCGATTCGCCATACCTAAAGAGCGCATTTTCAATGCCCATGATAGAACATTTGCGCGCAATGTACTAGCTGCCACCAACGGCCATGGAGTAGATGTCGTGCTGAATTCCCTGTCCGGTGACCTGTTGCACGCCTCGTGGCAGTGTGTTGCTGAACTTGGTATTATGGTGGACCTAGGAAAACGGTCTCTCAACAAGGGGCAATTGACTATTGATATTTCCGAAGGAAACCGCGCTTTTGCAGCAGTTGACCTGACTCAAATTAGTGCGAGGCGACCGGAGATAATCCAGGGGTGAGTCTCATGTCCGCTAAGAACCGGAAATTCCTACTAATTGAACATAGATTGCTTCGACGATGCATGCACCATTACGCCCTGGGTGAGCTGAGCCCACTTCCTCTTCAGGAATTCCCGGCTCAAGAGGTCGGAGCTGCCTTCCGTTGCACGCAAAAGGGACACATTGGAAAGGTTGCCGTTGTCATGCCTGAAGATCCGTCTACCTTGTCCGTCGCCTCGAATCGCAGAACGCCGACCTTCCGCTCTGACGCCATACACCTGATCATTGGCGGTTTGGGTGGGCTGGGACGTTCTGTGAGTTCATGGATGGCTCTTCATGGTGCCCGACATTTTGTTTTCTTCTCACCATCTGCGGCAAGCAAACAACAAGACGACTATGTGTTAGAGCTTCGCGCTCAAGGCTGCCAAGTCGACCTTATCTCTGGCGATGTGGGTAGAGAAGAGGACGTTGATGCTCTTATTAAGAACATGGACGAAAGCATTCCTATTGCCGGTATCTTACAGGCGTCCATGGTGCTCGAAGTTACTTCGCTCGACAACATGTCTTTTGAACAATGGCAGGCAGCATTCGCACCCAAAGTCCAAGGCACATGGAACTTGCACAACAACTTGATAAAATACCGGCGCAATACTGAGTACTTCGTGCTTTTCAGCTCCTTGGCCGGCCTTATCGGTCAAACTGGACATGCTAACTACGCGGCTGGAAACGCATTCCTAGATGCCTTTGTCCAGTATCGTCACTCAATGAAGCTCCCTTGCTCTGTGCTGAACATTGGTGTCATGGAAGACGTGGGGTATGTCAGTAACCAGCCACATATCATCGACCACTTCCTCGCCACATCTACGCATACCCTGCATGAACAGGACCTTCTCGACACTGTTCAACTTTCCATCGACAACTCTCTGCCGCCTCCGCCGGAACCAAAAGAAGGAGCTGCGTGGCCATCGTATGTCAGCCACGGTCAAATCTGCATTGGCCTACGCACTACAAGTCCCTTGGGCTCACCGTCCAATCGTACATCATGGAGACGCGATCCACGCATGGCTCTCTATCACAACCTGAGCAAGAAAGACGGCAAAGGCGCATCCTCAAACGCCACGAACACTGAAAACGACCGGAAGCTCGACCAGTTCCTTGAGCAAGTCAGTCGCAAACCCGAAATCCTCGCCGCGGAGGCATCAGCCGAGCTACTTGCTACGGAGATCGGCAAGGCCCTCTTCAACCTCATGTTGCGGGAGCATTCGGATTTGGATCTGGATATCCCGCTAGCGTCTTTGGGTGCGGATTCCCTACTGGCGATCAAGTTGAAGGACTGGTTCAAACGGAAGGTTGGCGTTGATATTAGTGTGGTACAGATTCTGAGCACTGGGAGCTTGCGGGAGCTGGGCCGTACGACGGCTACGACTATGGTGGCAAACGTGCAGGGCACAGACGCGAGGGCAATTTCAGGCGACTCTCCATCGTCTTAAGTCGTGTTCTGCATGCTCCGTCTAGCTCGAGCTTTCAATTGGCTCAGATGGAGAAGAATCCGGGCGGCGGGGAATAACCATCTGCAGGATTTGGTATAATCTAGCCAATTTTGATGAATACATACATGACCACAAGTATATCTATAATTCCCGACTACAGAAAGGCAGCATTAAATAAACTGGAGGAACCCCCGTCGTAGAATTCCTCGCGTATCTGACGTCGGCGATCTCGCGTCGTTCAGTAACATCATTTTACTCGGGTTATCGCCTCTGAATCAATTACCAGTTAAGCAGACCTGCTAGAATGCATGGAAACAAAAGCTCTAGCTATCCGAACAGTCCTAACCGACAGAAGACGTTTAGTCTTTCGCTCCTCTTTCGCTCCAAAGATCAACCCAAGTAACGGCACATCAATTACGGTAACCCCAGTCGACACCTTCCCAAATACCCATCACAAAATATCCCCAACTGAAGCACATAAACCAATTGAAGTACGACGCCCCGCACGAAGTCTCCCGCCAGTCCGGAACGCCGAGCGAGGCAGTGCAACCCGGAACCAGTAAATCCCAAGGCATGTCGTCACCTTTCCCAGATACGCATATCAGATCAGAAGACTCGACGACAAGCTGGTAGTTCTAGCTGGAGCTGTCTTGGGGTTTTTCGTTATTGGATAGAGTATTGTGTGTATGCTGTCATGGACTGGCTAGACTTGGGAGAGTTGTTGGTTCGTCCATGGGTCGTCTTGAGATTAATCGGTGGAAGGAAATGGGACTCAGCCACGATTTGTGGTGATAAAAGGACTTTCAAACGGCCTTACTTGGATTTCTTTTGTACTGTGTATAGGGTGGTGTTGGATGATTCTCGTTGCATATATTTTATACATATAGATCTGAAGCTATAGCAGGCAGGATAGGAGGTCCTTCTCCTCATAGTACATAAACCACCCGACGACATCAACCACAATGTCCGAAAAGGACGAAAAAGAATCCTGGTGTGAAGCCTTATCCCCGGAGCCCCAAGACGAAAAGGACTTTCGCGTCGTCAATAACAAATTCGCCTTCTCGCCCGGCCAGCTCAACAAGCTGCTAAACCCCAAGTCCATCGATGCCTTCGACGCCTTAGGTGGACTAAAGGGTCTTGAATACGGACTGCAGACTGATCTGGTCGCGGGGTTATCAACATCTGAGACGGTTCTAGCTGGATCTGTTACGAAAGATGAAGCGAGACAGGTTGCGTTTTCGAGTAGTAAAGCGATCGCTACCTCGTCGCATTCCGAACCGGCCGTTGTCGCTATTGATTCTTTGCCCTTTGCCGATCGGATTCGGATCTTCGGGACAAATGCGCTGCCCTCCGCGCCGAAGAAGAAGTTCTTCCAGCTGCTTTGGGATGCATATAATGATAAGATTATCATTCTCCTTACAATCGCTGCCGTTGTATCCCTTTCCTTGGGAATCTACGAAGCTGTATCGGGCCAGTCCCAAGTTGACTGGGTCGAGGGGGTGGCAGTGTGCGTTGCGATCGCGATTGTGGTTTCTGTTACGGCCGGGAACGATTGGCAGAAGCAGAGGCAGTTTGGGAAGTTGAATAAGCGGGTATCTCTTACCTACCTACATACCTCTTACCATGGATATTATGGAGATAGACGATGTTAATGAGGGTAGAAACTCGACCGCGAAGTTAGGGTTATCCGCGACGGACGGACAATCCGCGTCAACATCACAGACCTCACCGTTGGGGATGTCGTCCATCTCGAGCCTGGAGATGCAGCGCCTGCAGACGGAATCGTGATCACAAACCATGAGATCAAATGTGACGAGTCCACCGCTACGGGGGAATCAGACCAGGTTGAGAAAGTCAGCGGGTATAAAGCCTGGGAGAGTCTTCGCAATAGAACGCAGGAAAAGGATATAGATCCGTTCATTATTTCCGGAAGCAAGGTGCTGGAAGGGATAGGGACGTATCTTGTTACCAGCGTCGGGCCGCACTCTACATACGGACGCATTATGGTCTCGTTGAGCACCGAGACTGATCCGACGCCATTGCAAGTCAAGCTTGGCAGGTTGGCAAATTGGATTGGGTGGTTTGGATTGGGGTATGGAAGATAGACACCCTAATAAATCATTGGAACGATGTGCTGACCAGAATAGTTCAGCATTGCTTCTATTCTTCGTCCTTTTCTTCCGGTTCCTGGCGCAGCTATCGGGCATCTATCAGAATGATACCCCAACTGTCAAGGGTCAACACTTCATGGATATCTTGATCGTTACAGTGACGGTCATCGTTGTAGCAATCCCAGGTAGGATATATACCCTCCTGCTATGTCAAAACGGGGTTAATGAGTGTAGAGGGCCTCCCACTTGCAGTGACGCTTGCACTAGCCTTCGCCACAAGCCGGATGTTGAAGGAAAATAACCTCGTCCGCCTTCTACGCGCGTGCGAGACCATGGGAAACGCGACAGTGATATGCTCCGACAAGACAGGAACCCTAACACAGAACAAAATGTCCGTTGTTGTGGGCTTCTTTGGCGCTCTCGAGTCGTTCGGTCAACTTTCATCAGATACATCATCTGAGCGAACGCGAGTATCCTCAATCTCAGAGACGGCTTCGGAATTTCCACCGCAGTTCAAGGAGCTGCTCGTGCATAGTCTGGCCTTGAACACGACGGCATTTGAAGAGCAACGCGATGGGGGGAAGGAGTTTGTCGGGAACAAGACCGAGATTGCTCTTGTTGAGCTCGCAAACCAGCTCCTGGATATGAATCTCTCCGAGATACAGGCAGCTTACCCAATTGAGCACGTTTACTCGTTTGACTCGTCTCGGAAGGCCATGGCTGTGGTCTATAAATTACCATCTGGATATCGGTTCCTCGTCAAAGGTGCCCCTGAGCTTCTACTTGATGCTGCGAGACGAATGGTCCAGCCCGGACCATTAAGCGAAACAGAGATAATAACAACACATATTTCGGACAAAGACCGCAGCTCTATCTCGCGCAGGATAGATGATTATGCCCGGGCATCTCTTCGGACCATAGGGGTCGGTTATCGGGACTTTTCTGTCTGGCCGCCGACAAGCAAAAGCCATCAGCCGAGCTTCGGTGAAATCCTCGAGGATATGACTTGGATCGGAGCGTTTGGAATCCATGACCCGCTGAGACCGGAAGTAGCGGAGGCGATTCGCAATTGTCACTCTGCTGGGGTGCAGGTCAAGATGGTTACAGGTATGTACTTCCCACCATTCTCTGCAACGTGCGCAATGGTGACGGACTTAGGCGATAATATCAACACGGCGCTCTCAATTGCTGGATCATGCGGTATCAAGACCGACGATGGGGTTGCGATGGAAGGACCTGAGCTGAGAAAGCTGGATCAGGATCAACTGGACGAGGTTGTTCCTAGGTTACAGATCCTAGCGAGGTCTTCGCCGAATGACAAAGAGCTGCTTGTGAAGCATCTGAAGCGCCTTGGAGAGATTGTTGCCGTTACTGGTGACGGAACGAATGATGGGCCTGCCCTCAAGTCTGCAGATGTTGGGTTCTCGATGGGGATGAGTGGGACTGAAGTTGCGAGGGAGGCCAGCTCTATCATTCTGCTGGATGATAATTTCAAGTCCATCGTTACTGCGATTGCTTGGGGTCGAGCTGTCAATGATGCAGTCGCCAGGTTCCTCCAGGTATGCCTCCTTTGCTGTGAATTGCAGCCAGATACTGATGGGATAGTTCCAAATCACTGTCAACATCACCGCCGTCATTCTCACTGTCGTAACGGCAATCTACAACAGCAGAAACGAGAGTGTTTTCAAAGCTGTGCAGCTGCTGTGGCTGAATCTGATCATGGACACGTTCGCCGCGTTAGCTCTGTAAGCCTGACCTTGCCTGTTCTTGCCTATCCATATAGACAGAGAGAACTAATAGGATAGGGCAACTGATCCCCCAACAAGGGATATCCTTAAGCGCCCCCCAACCCCCCGCCACGCCCCGTTATTCACCGTCATCATGTGGAAGATGATCCTTGGCCAATCCATTTACAAGCTGACAATCTGCTTTGTCCTCTACTTCTGCGGCCACGACATGCTCAACCTCGACAGGAACTCCGAGCATGAAACGCTAGAACTCGACACCGTAATCTTCAACACCTTCGTCTGGATGCAAATCTTCAACGAGCTGAACTGCCGGCGCCTTGACAACCGGTTTAACATTTTCGAGGGTATCCACCGGAACACGTGGTTTTTCTTCATAAACGTCCTCATGGTGGGAGGCCAGATATTAATTATCTTTATTGGCGGCGAGGCATTTGGTGTCACCAGGTTGAATGCACGACAATGGGGGATTTGTTTGGGATTCGCCGTGGTTTGCATTCCCTGGGCTGCGGTGCTCAAACTCGTTCCCGATCGGTATGTGGCTGTTTTGATTAATGGATTTGCGCGGGGATTTAAGGTTCTCTGGGTGCCTGTGGTGAGCGGGTATAGGGGGGTGATGTCTGGGGTTAGGAGATGCGTAATACCAGCAGGTGCGAGGCTGCGGAGTGGGACGATGAGGGCTGCCGATGAAGAGGCGCCCCCAGCTCGCATAGAATAGTCAACGCTATATGTATATATGTAAATACGTCTTCGAAGTATGGCTCTTCCGTTAGGCTTTGCTGTGTAAACCCAACTGAGACCTACTCTCTAGCCAAATATGAGGGTGGGAAATGCCGCGGATTACTGCCCTCTCCACTGCGTCCACGCCCATAAGTCCTTGATAGTCTGCTGCCTCTTGCTGACTGGAAACAAACGAGGCAAGGGATCATCGTGAGCTGCCCATGCCAATCCCTAGTCACTCGCAGCTTGCCCAGCGGCTAAGAAGGGATAAATATCAGCACTTCAGCTATCAAAGACGATAATCCGGTCAGGCCCGCCATCAGCAGAGTTCAACCTCACTGGCGTGAGGGCATTGCCGTAGTTTTTCACATTCCAGGTGAGCGTGATCGGCGCTGGACAGGGGAGATAACTTGATGAAAGGGGGATAGTGACAAGGGGAATGTTTGGAATGCTGCCCACCACTATTAAAGAATGGGGCTACGCCTTTCGATACAAGAGTAAACAAATAGAGCAGGCGCGTTGTGTCTCTCGAAAGGTCTATAAAGTAGCTGTTAATCTAATTGATTGTCAACTCAACAGTTCCAATGCTACTCTCATAGTATCCCACTTACCTACCATTCCATTCCACGACGGAAAATCACATCATGAAGTTTCCCACAATCTTCACCACCCTAGGGCTCCTCCTAACCACCGCCCTCAGTGACAACACTCTAAACATAGTCGCGCACCCAGACGATGACCTCCTTTTCATCAACCCCGATATCCAACACGATATCGCCAACGGCTTCAACGTGCGGACAGTTTACTTAACCTCCGGAGATGGTGGAAACGGATGGGAATTCTGGACATCTCGGCAAGCTGGTGCTCTGGCAGCGTATGCCCACATGGCAGGCGTCGAGAGCGTTTGGGATGAAGATGATATCGGTGTACCTGATCAAGATATCCCTCTTTATACGCTGAGGAATCACCCCGAAGTATCACTGGCGTTCATGCATCTTCCCGACGGAAGCATAGATGGCAATGGGTTCCCCTCGACGGATCACGAGAGCTTGGAGAAGTTGTGGAAGGACGAAATTGACACCATTTACACGATTGATGACTCTGGAACGACGTACACCAAACAGGAGCTTATCGACACACTCGAATGGATCATTAATGACTATGAGCCCGATAGCATGAACTCTTTGGATTACCTGCACGATTATGGCACTGGAGATCACAGTGATCACACATCGGCCGGGCTTTTCACGAATACGGCCGCCATTCCTTCGGAATACCCTGGCACTGTGATCGCCTACCGTGGGTATCCGATCAAGTACGAGCCTGCTAATGTCGGAGGCGACGACTTGGCGCAGAAGAAAGCAACATTCTACACATATGCGGCGTATGACGCGACGGTTTGCGGGAGCGATGAGGCTTGCCAAGGGCAGGAGTATGAGGCTTGGTTGCCGAGATTGTACACCTCGAACTGATTTGGACTGGGTCTTTTATACGTGTTCTATCTTCATTTCGCCTCGCCCATTGCTAGCGCTGGCTGTTAGTTGTTGCCCAGATAGATTGGCATTTATGATTGACATACCTGATCCTCATCTTATATCTCGCGTAGCTTGGGCACCCACCATGGTACTCAAAATGAAACATTTGGTACACCGGGGATAATTGCATAAAATCGCGCGGCCTATATACTCAAATGGTCTAAGGCGGATCGTTTTGTCTAGCAGACCAAGTACAATATATCAACAAAGCAACGAGCTATTGTCCGCTGGTCTTTGTCTTCTACTTGTCGCCGTTTCAGTCTTGCAGACGCACGCCGATTCCCCAAAGCTTGAGTATACCGATAGCGGGGCTATAGTGGAGCGAAGGTTTCTTCATGGCTAAAGACTTTCCCGTCGTCAGTTTGAGTGAACTTGGGATCGGTGAGGATTTGATGTCAATTCGTGCTTATCGAGTCTGTTTCTGGGATCGCTGCACTCTGGAGATGGCGCGCGTGGACCTAATAGCTCTGCCATGCATCTTGTACCACATCGCCAGCCACGGAGAATTCACCGGGGTTACCCCGTCAGGCTTTGCGAGTCTGCATTTCTGCCACGGTGGCATGGTGGAGCATAAACGGATACTGGAAACCTCGTCGGGTTAAACCGTCAAACTAGGCTCCAGCAATCATCCACAGATATTCTCAAGGAAAACGGGGGCGTTCATGAGGAATCACCAGCGTGGATTCCACGCTGACTCGAGTCCAGCAGAGCCCAAAACGGAAAAAGCAAAATGCGCGAGTCAGGTGTGCAGTTTTCCGGGCATGCCCAATATCCCAGAGGGAATCCGCGTTTAGCTGCCAAAAGCCCGACTGATCTCAGCAAAGCTCGTTCCATTCTGAGCGGGCAATGCCCTTTTGAGCATGTGCTCCGCAGCTAAATAGGAAGGCACGATTTGTTAGATTGCGCCTGTGATTGCTGTGGATGCCAGACCAATATCATCACAAAAGGGATCACGTTGAACTTCTGTCTGCCCGAAATATGCACGGGATTCTGTTTTAAGCATAGTGCAGGTCGCGTCATATCCATGTGGGATCTTTTCAGAGGGATCGATCCAAGCTATCGGTCTATGGTTTTCCGCACTATGCAGGTAAATGTGCCATGCTATGCGTTGTTGCAAGCACTGCTCCCTACCTACCAAATACAGCCCCAAACCCAGTGTTCAGGTTCTTGGGTAGCTAGAACCCAGCGCAAAACAGAACCATGCTAGTGCGGGGGATGCTACGGCTGGGCCGTGGGACTACTAGGCGTCTTACTGATTACCCGGATAATGGATATCATGGTGTGTGCATGATTCGGCGCCCAATCAGCCATTCCCCTAGAGGCCCCGGCCCATCTGATTTGTCCAAGGGGAGATAATCGGTCAAAGTATATGCACTTCAGGCGTAGACATAGGCGGCGCTCGGGCGGGAAGTGACCGCTACCGTCGCTGAGCCACGCCCACGTCGGATTCGCGGCCTTGCCAAAAGAGAAGCAACGTCAACTATGATGACATTGTTTCTGATATCGTCTCCCTCCCCCACCTGCCCACCAAGGTGGTCATCTGAGATATTTGTCTTTGATATCCGTCGTGGTCATCTTGATCTTGAACACTGTGTCTGGCAATAGGCCATCGCATGGCTCCAGCAGATAGAAAGTGACTACCCGGAGTACGGTACAGTACTCTTCCCCGCTTCAGCTTTATATAGACCAGACGCTAATGTGGCTGGTGCTATACCAGATCCCGTTACTATCCCGCGTCCAACCGCTAAGCCGCGAACTCGCTGCAGAGAAATCTGAGGACACATACTGTAAAGGCCGATGTGTAACAACGTTCGGGGCCGTTTCGGGTGGTGCGGCCACGAGGCAACCGTCTACATCGCAAGGTGTCGGCCCGCAATCCAGAACCGGGTGACCTGTCCTCCGGATCAGCGCGTGGATGTTTGGGATTGGCAAGAGGATAAGGACAATGACAAATGTCCGTCCTGTAGGGGAGACACACCACCGGAGACTCCTCCTTGATGGAATAACATGCAAAGGGAATTGAGAACGATGGTGGATAGGGTCACGGGGCCTCAGGGCTACTGTGTTGCAACGGTGCTGATTGTTTTCTCATTTCCGTGACGAGATTCTGCTCTTTTCTTATTTCAGCAACCATCTCCTGCTCCAAGCGTCCGCCCCAAGTGAATGACGCTGCCTGGGATCTTGCCCTTTCAGTCCATCTGTCGCGTTTGAGGAATATCCTATTGTTTATTAGCCATGTGGTTTTATCCCTGAATATCAATTTGGCGCACCATTCATCGCCCTGGCGGCTAGCACAATAGACCTGGTGCGGTACCCGTTTGACATCAGTAGAGGAGAGCGCTTCGCGGACATTCACGTCAAAAATAAACCACCGCTTGATTGGCAGACTGGAGTCAAAGTCGGCTGGGATGTGGACATGGTCGTAAACTGCTGGGCGGGGAATGGCGTGGAACTTCCTGCCAAGCAGGTCCCTACAGACGGCGTCCCCGAGGGCGACATGGCGGCCCTGGGGATGCCCCGGGATATCCGAGACACAGACGAAGACAATGATTCGCAATGGATGAGCCATGGTACCAACTGTGACTGAGGTAAGCAGGATGATGGAGGAGGTAAAGCAGCTTGGCGGGAGGGGGGAGAGAGAGAGGAAGGAGAGAGCGCGTCCTTTGTTTGCTTCATCACTGCAGAGCGGAAATGCGCCCGGACCTCGGAGAAATCCCGGCCGGGCGGATATGTCATTTCCGATGAAACAACAATGATCTCAGATTGAGCATCTCCATTTCCTCAGATCAAGATCCTGAGTCCTGCCAGGAACAGGCCGCATTTAAGTATTGCGGCTTCAGGTTCTAGCCGGGGCTGTCCTGCAACTGTAAGGCACTAACTTTCCCAGACCCTTTTTTAGTGGGCGTTGAACCCTAGACAATCCGCTGGGGATCCTTCGCCGTCCACGGCCCAAAGAGTCAAAAGTACCGGGACAAAGTACCAGTACCTTAGTTTACATTCCATCTCGCATGTCGATCATGTACTGATACATTTTTGCGGAATCTTCAACACCGCGAGAGGTAAGTACTTCCCTCCGCGCCTTTGATTATTATATATATCGATATTAATATTAATATTACTCTGTATGGATAGGAAACAATAATGTTGTCTCAAGGCGAGGGACCAAATACTTTTGTCAATCTAATATCGCCTCCATCAACGTCGTTTGTTGTGTCCCATTGCCTTGCCCCTCGGTCCAGAGACGGTTCCCATTAAAACTAAATCGATCAGCACAATCCGCCCACAAAATGTCAAAATGAGAAAAAACTTACTATCCCAATACGTAAACGAACTCGAATAGTTGCCCCAGAAGTATCGATGGTGGTCATCGTGCCAGTCAGCACCGCCCCAGAACGGAACTATGCGTCGCAAGCTCCATGGAAAGTCATATCCCGAATGCGCATCGATTGCTTGCAGCTGCCGCAGCGCCATCCACGCCAACACCGTTACCAGATGTACGTTTCCCATGAAGTAACCGAGAATAAGCGGGGGGCAGATCGTGCCAAGACCAAGGAGGAAGGTCTCCGCCGGACTGGCATATTCGGCTGTCAACCCGAATGGCGCGGCGTACTGGTGGTGGACACGGTGGATGGACCGGTAAAGTGGACCCCAATGCATGGCTCGGTGCAGCCAGTAGTGGTATGTGTCTTCGACGATGAAGAAGAGGGCGATCTGTGCAGCGAGAAGAGAGAACTTGGGGAAGGGAAATGTGTACTCGACGCCGCAGAGTTCCATCATCGGGTGGAAGAGGACGATCAATGGCAGCTCGATGACGAAGTGAATAGCGAGGATGTACTTAACGCATGTCCATTGGTCGCCGACTGATGGTGGTAACTTTTGGTCTTGGATCTTGAAGCGATTGAAGGTGTTCGGGAGGGCATCTGCGATGATCCACGGGAGGCAGCGGCCGAAGTAGATGAGCTCGTGGGCAAGGAAGGTGATTATTCCTGTCGCTTATAAGTCAAAGTTTTTGCTAATTGGAGTTGACTTACCAGTCGCGATGGTGTCGTTGTCCCAGAAGGTGTAGTGCGCCCACCACAGCTGCTCCGGCCAGGAGAGACTGGGATTTTGTCTGGCGATATGGACAAGATCAGGGTACGACATCGAACCGGAAGGAAGGGTAATGTTAGCCATTGTGATACACTGCCGCACGAACTCATGAACGCGTTGCATCTACGTTTCACAAACTTTCTTTTCATGTTATTTGTAGTGTTGCGGCCCGTCGTCAACCAAATCCCGGATGGTCTGATCAAAACACACCACCCCGGATCCCAAGCCGGATTCTTACCTCGCCACAGTTTACCCAAGCATCCATAAATTAATGTGGAATTGTGGATATAGGGGCCCACTTCACGCATAACGGTATACGGCGGCTTCTACACAAGGCAATTCGGATTTTATGTCACTGCCTACTGTCCCTATATTGGAACACTTTGGCCGAGGTCAGTCGCCTATAGCCGTACGCTAATCTGCGCTGGAATTTCACACTATAACTTCATACGCGATAGGAATTAGTTTGCCTTTGTGCATGGGTTTCAAAATTATCCGGGATGCAGACGCCTCTTGCACTTTTGCTATCTAATATTAGTAGTAGATAACTTAGCGTCCTGCTGGGGGCTTTAGCTACGAAAGATAAAAATAACACCTGGCACAAGGATGAATCCAGTGAAAATACCTTCCCAGCGGTGTCAATGCGCTATTAGCGTAGCGTAGGCCTAATATCGGGTGACACTGCTAATAAACATATTTTACCAGCGCGGTGGAGCGAAAGCTCAACTACTCTTCTTATAAAGCTCTCTGTGATAGTAGTTCCCCGGTGCGTTCCATTCTCAGGCAGTTCTAGCTGCATATAGTAAACACCATGAACTTATAAAACCTCCCAGCTTCGATGTCAATCTGTGGGTCCATTGACAGGCTCACGCTTCCAAATTTTCGAACGAGCGAACCGTATACTCATGCCCACCGACAACCAACCTCTCTAGAGAACCATCCGATAACGGAAACTGGATGGAATTTCGCGCAGGCAATTTCTCTGCCTTCGGGCCTAGCAAGTACTTCAACTCAAACCCGTTTCCTTGAACGAAGTCCTCCCTTCTGGCACTGACCTCCCCACCGCTTTTGATCACAGTCTTCGTCCCTCCAGCTGGTCGAACAAGAACCTGGGTCTGCCGAAGGGCAATATACGTTCCTCCGATCGCGCCGATAAATGTCCGAGTTACCTCTTTTCCCTCGCCCTCCTCCAATTGCATTCCATCTGTGCCGCTTTCGAGAACAAAGGACAAGCCGCTCGGTTGTCCTTCCATTTGATGGAACGATAACTTCCTCCATACCTCTTCATACTCCCTCACCGGGGCACCGGGCAGATCAGGCCGGGGCATAACACCAACCTCCAAATCGTCCCCGTTCGGAAGCGATGAGAAGGTGCCGCAATCAGCGACCCCAAAGGAGTTTTGGGAGTCCAATTCGTGTGTGAAGAGTACTTCATCTTTTACTTCTTGTTAGCTAAACGTGCCTGGAGTAAATGGGATGGAAGATCATATACTCGAATTATTGTCCTGGAGTCGCTCCCCCGCGATCGCCCAATCAATTGACCCGGTGGTCCGGTCAACGCGGAGGTCGACGTACCAGTTTCCCACCGACAGGACGAGGGTGTCTGTGTTTTCGAAGGGCGGCTCTGGCGGCCATCGGAGGGAGACTCGTGTCGAAAGGCGGCTTTGTGACATTGCTTCAGGAGTGAGTTGGGAGTGTGGTTAAGAGAGAACCCCACAAATTGGGTATTTGGTGTTGGAGTTTATGAGCACATGATTCTTTTATTCATATCAACACCTCCATCATCGCGCCTTATCATCGGTTTCCCCCGCACAAATCTCGACTCAGCGAGACTGGATCGATGATTATTGGCCGCACTTCTGATTCCAACTTCCGATCTCCTCTGCTTTTCCCTTTGGAATAGTACTGATGTCCTTATCGCGCTCAGTACTCCAATCTGATCCCTATATAGTCCGACGTCGCTCACGAGTGAGGCATCATAACAACCACCTCATCACAATGTTAAGCCTCTATCTAGCAGCCGGTCTGATAATAACGGTCTTTCTCGCTCGGCGGTTGCGCTCCCCCTTCGCAAAGCTCCCGGGACCATGGTATACCAAGTTCACTAGTCTGCTTCTGAAGTACCATGAATTCACTTCGAATAGATGCATTCATGATCTCCACCGGAAATACGGGACTGTAGTTTGCATAGCGCCCAACGAGGCTTCGTTCGCCAGCCTGGAGGCGATTAGGGAGATCAATGTGTCTGGCGGGAGTGGCTACGACAAGACGGAATTATATGACTCGTTCCGGCAATTTGGAATCAAGTATGACAATGCAAACACATCACTTTTATCTAAAGTAACTGGTTCGATTAGGACTATGCTCTCGACGCTTGACAAGCATGCTGTAAGTTCCAATCTATCCTTTGTCACCAACATACGCGTCCTGACAGCATCCAGCATAGCTAACGCAAACGCGAACTCGTAGATAGATATTCCTTGACTAATATCTTGCGCGAGGAGCACGTATCCGCTATCACGGATCGGGCGAGGGCATTTGTCTCCAGATGCGTCACGTCCTTGGAGAGCGTAGACGTTTACGTATGACTTCTTTCCACGGACCTTCACAGTCTTTGTCGTAGATACTTTGTCCCGGAGCAGACAATCGTGAGCTATCAGCCGTACACGGTGCGCATACTTGACGAGGGTGTTTTCCCCAACCCTGACAATTTTAACCCGGATCGATGGGTGGATGAGAAAGGCGCAGCTGACCGGAACCGGCTGTTTTTTTTTGCTTTCTCGACTGGTGGCAGGGGGGTGCACAGGGCGGAAGTAGGTGTTCTTCCCCTACCCTCCCCCCCTTTTACCCTGTCGTTTTTCATTGGGTTGGCGCTAATGAAGGGTCAATGAATGCAGTCTGGCGACTGTGGAGATGAAGGCCCTTCTTCGGGAGGTGTACTCGCGGTGCCGTACGACGGTGGCAGAGGATATGCATGGGTGCATGGATATCGATGACCAGATTATTTCCACGAGGCCGTTGGGACAAACGTGTAAATTGAGGTTTAGTGAGAGGTGACCTTGAGGTTCGATCACTCGTTGCTCTCCCTTGGGAAATTAGGATGCTCTGCCCAGTCCGACCTGGTTAAAAACGAAATTGACCCCACCTAAGTAATAGCTAGGTAGCTCAGGAACGTGGTTAAACGGCGACGAATGAGTGATTCTGATATTTGATTCTATTCTACGTGTCGAAGCCTGTCCTCGCTTAGATCCTCCAAACAGGAACAATCTTGGGCCTGGGAATGAAAGCAGTGAAGTGACTTCTGTGTGGCATGATGTCCAGCGAGCCGTGTTGAGTCGACAGCCCGCTGGTCTGCGGATCCTTGTCCTAGTCCTCAGTCGACATGCAAATCCTTTGTGGCTGGCTCTCTCGTGTGACGGTGGACGATCGATGTAAACGGGGCTTGATATTAAAGACTTTAGAGAAGTTGGATTTTGAAAACTTGCAAGCTGGAAGACGCGGTATGCACAAGCTCTCCAATGGGGCCCGACCCTTATTTCCTGAGTGTCCCTGGTCGTGCTGAAATTGCCTTGTTGAAATCCTGCGTTTGCATCTACGGCCCAACACTCGAGGATTTACGCCATCTCAACAATTCTTTCACACGTTTGGCCAATGAAATCACCAGCTCCGTCCGATAAACATCAAACGAAACGTGCGATGAGCGTCGCTCTCGACTCCGTTCGTTCCACTCCACCGTCTGTGAGTATCCTACACGTCCGCAACCTGGAGACAGCTGATCCGAACGGAAGATCCATGGGCATGGAATTCATGTTTTCAAAAGCCTTGGTTTTGTTCTGATTGGAGCTGCTCTGATCTTGACCCTCAATACTCCGGACGTCGCCTGGAGGCCTTGAATCACCCGGCTTCTAACCTCCGCGATGGCACGATGCAAACAGAGCCGCTCGTCGATATTCCTGGGGACCCGGTTTCAAGTTACCAACCAATGGCCTCGGCAGTTTGCATTGCGATCTGGCCTCTGCTGTCAATAATTAAATAAACAAAGGCAACGGGAAATTGGATAACTTGCTGTGTTTGGACATACGAGGGATGGGTGCCTGATATTGAGACTTCCGGCTCGTTTGCACTGGCCATGGGACATATCACGGAGGGACCAGACTCGGCTCTGACGTGCTGCTCTATCTGCTGTCTGCTGCGAGTATGACGCAGAGTCACTTACGAGGCACCCTGAAGGGAAATCTTTTCCATCTCCCATCGTGCTGTCATGTCCACCCTCACGCGCACGTATTGCGGAATCAGTCTCCTACCTTGCTATTCTTCGGTTTGCGGCTGTTCGATTTCGCAAGTCCGCGTCTGTTGAGTTCCGCCTTCAACGTTAACTGCGTCCTGTTTGGAAGAGCGGGTGCTTTTAGGCGATCGATGGATATATCCTTGCAGATATAAACCCTTCCATTCCAGATTCCGGATGTTGTATTTCATCTTATATTTATACTTATATATTCCATTATCTTTGTATCTCATCCACCATCCATCCTTATGTCCTCCGTTACTGCTTGTCCTTGAAGCGCACCTTTCTACAGTTACCCATCTCTTTATATATCTAATCAGCCGTTGAGCCACCATCAGCGCTTGAAGCTGGGAGACAACGAAACCTGGCCACTTTTCTGGCCCCTGTCCTTATCGCACTGTGTCGCTTATTGCACAGTAAGATCCGCAATTTCTCAATCATGTCTCTCGCGAAGGTTGCTGGACCCTTAACTGTTCTTTGAGCCCAAACCACCCAACAACCTCAAACTTGTGATATCCGAGTTGGAAAAACGAACATGAGCGCGGCCGTCTGATGGATTTGGTTAGTATTGATTGCTTTACTGGTCCCATGTACATCACACTGATGAATCTGAACCACGGACAAACTTGCTTGTAGGCCGCTAGCACTGCGGTGTTGAGATGTAGGCGGCCTCTATCATTCGGCTCCCTGTTGATCGATAATCCTACCCCTTTTCGACTACTCGCCTCGCCGGACCAACATTACTTCAGACACAGCGGTACATCGAATCAAAGTCACTCGTCCAATCGGCACCGGACATCCTGGACCTAGAGGGTACTTGGCGCACCTCGCGAACAGAAACTGGATGACTGTGAGTCCTTAGTACAATCTGAGATGGCCTTGCTAGGACCACCCACAGTGATGGGATGTCGTCCCACATGTCGAACAGACCGCACCCCTTCCGCGACTACTTGCCATGTCTGCAGAATTGAACGGCCTTGATCAAACTCGGCACGTCTGCCTCGCAATATCTACTCGATCCGAAGTGCCCGATCCAAAGGAAATAGCTATACCAGGGTGTTGAGCGTGTTCACAAATACGTAACAAGACGGGTTTGACGCTATCATAAGACCTTCACCTCACCGACTCCGTGGGGGAGGGGCAGGTCCAAGTACTTTCCAACTACTTCTCAAATGCATACGGAGTACTAACAATGTACCTAGAAAGCATCCTCAGAGAGTGCAAATCTTCGAATTCATGCGAACAACCATCAAGATAATGGCACAAACACCATTGCAAACAAGCAAGTTCCGACTCCTGCAATGGAGATTAGCTTGTCAATCAACGCAGAGAGATACTGCTCCGCATTACGAACAAGATTGCTGAAGCTGAAACTCAGGTCTACATCACACATAAAATCAGCATAAAAAGCCATCGATGAACACCCCAGAGTACTTTCCACCACCTACGCTTGCTTATAGCATCGGTCAGAAAAAGGAAAGATATAAACTATACCGGTGCGTACATACATGGTTCTGGGACTACAGGAGAAATTAAAAGGTACAGTAAGCTCTGATTTCTATGCAGTCGGTTGTATAATATTCATGCATTATTTGGATATATGCTAATATTTTAATTGAAGGCAACATTCTCTAAGCTTCTAGAGACCTCCGTTGCAGATGGCCCTTTCCCGCTGAGGTCTCTTCAGACAAACCAGACGAGAGCATGTTGTCGCAAGACTGGACTTTGCGGTGGCTGAGTTTGCCAGAAGCAAGGGAAGCCTGAGCAGGGAGATCAGGCTTCTTTAGGTATTATGCGTCAGCAAGGGTAACAAATAATTACACACAAACCCCTTCCCCCAACCAACATGACTAGGGGCTGGCTTTGCCCCGCTTGAATATCCATTGAAAACTGTGTTTTAAGGGGACAGGTTCAGATCTACCAGAATCCAGCAAGGTTGCGAATTTCAACCTTCACCATCTGCTCAGCCTTCTGCCGGATCGCTTTTGTCATGGGTCCACTTCCTGTCTCATTTTCCATTTTTTGTAAAGCTGGCGCTTCTACCCTCTGCGGCTCTTTACAGCACCGGTGGTGTCCTCGTTTATGTCACTGGTTACGTTGATGTTGATTTTTTTTTTTCACAGAACGACTGCAACTTGGATTATGCGCGAGGCAGAGGTAAGATCGTTTAGAGAGGGCGAGTCCAACCTATGCCGTCGAGAATTCGCATTCTACTAGAGACCTACCTACCCACCCACCCCCCTCCCTAGCCGCCCCGAAGGAGCTCACTACAATGTATACTTAGACAAGGCCCATACTTCTTGACACATTACAAAGTCGGTGTGTCATCAAATCTCATCAACCCGTTATATCCTACATATTTTTTTCCCTAATAATGCCCATCTAAACTGACATCCCCCCACTGCGGTCCCTCTGCAACAATAAGATATCCATCTTCACAAACCGAGTATTCAACTCTCGGCAACCCGGCATAAAACTCATCATATTTTGGATCTAAAGCATCGGGGAGGCTTTGAACCGACCCATCCGGGTGATGCTCATCCCAGGGCTTGATGCATGTGCTTTTGGCGCAGGATTTCAGGACGAGCAGAAGCGCGTCTAACCGGTCTTTGAATGTTTTGGGGGCGAAAGGGTAATTTTAGAGAGGGAGAGGGAGAAGGATACGTTTAGATCGTATAATCCGTGGTCACCGGTGCGCCATACAGCGTAGAAGAGATTGTATTTTTCACACCGATGATGCGGGCGGATTTGTACGTATTATTCGGCATGAAGTATGTGTTCTCCGGGGCTGTGGTACCGATTAGTCGACTATATACCTGCAATAGAGGATAGATAGAGCAGCGCACAGAGCTTCGCGAAATTGCCCTCAAGCACTGCCTCGCCCCAGTACTCCATCGTGACATGTTCATGAGGGACGGCAGCACTTTCCCTAACAATCCTCATTGGTGCACCGTCGAAATCACTTTGCAATGGCAGTCCGAGCCTTTCAAACACCGTCGGAGCGAAATCAATGTGGGTAGTGACCCGAGCGTCCGTCTGGCCGGGCTTGATACTAGGGCCGCGCACGAAAAATGGCACGCAGATATCCTCGTCGTACGATGTAGATTTGTTTGGAGGGAGGCGGTGGTGCCCAATACGAAAACCGTTATCAGAGCTGTAAGTCACGTAGGTGTTGTCGAGCTGGCTGCTGCGCTCTAGGCGGTTTAGGAGTTTGTCGACGATTTCATCAACGCCTTGCAGGGCACGGAGACGTTGGCGGTAGAAGAAGCCTTCGTGGTCGACTACGGATTGGTTCTGGCGCTTCAGGCCATTTATCCAGTTGGGGCCAGTTTGCTATATTTCGTTAGGTTGTGGTGAATATCAGATTGGTTTAAGATCCTACGTTAAGCGGGTTGAAGGACGCTACACGCGGTACCCGGGTATCAGAGAAGGGGTGAGCATGGCGAGGGGCGGGAATCGGAGCTTGGGGAGGAGTGCCCTGAGCGCGATTTGGGTTCTGCTCAAAATGTGGTGCAATTAAGGTGACTGTCAGAAAGAATGGACGTTCCTTGTCTTGCAGAGAATCGTCCAGAAAGCCGAGAATCTTTCGGTGACGTCTGTCGTGTAGTAGCCGGCGTAGCTCTCCGGGGGATCATGGTTGCGCTGGTAGCTAGAGTTC
The DNA here is from genome assembly GCA_027569075.1 of Aspergillus asperescens. Lineage (NCBI taxonomy): Eukaryota > Fungi > Ascomycota > Eurotiomycetes > Eurotiales > Aspergillaceae > Aspergillus > Aspergillus asperescens. The sequence continues at coordinate 39,413 of JAPDEH010000115.1, read as the reverse complement.
CAGTACGAATACGTGAATGGGTCCAGGAGAAACTCCGAGCCGTTGCATCCCTTGACGAACGGATTGTTATAGGTCTTAACGCTGTGTGAATTAAAAAGCTTGCCAACATAGGAAGTATTGTATCCGGCATTCTGCAACCACACGGCGAACTAGTCTTCGTTGAAGCCTTGGAAGATGAACTCCGGATAACCCCCTTCAACCGTCAGTTTCGGAGTCCGAAATAGCTAGGGCGACTTACCGTATGGGGGGACTGACGTCTGTAACATTCGTGTTATGGGCTTGCCGACCAGTCCAGAGACTGACTCGTGACGGGCAGCAAAGCGCGGTCGTAACAAAGTGGGTTGTGAAGTCAATTCCCTTATCCATAATGCGACTACTAACGTGTGGCATATACTCGACGGAATTCATTGTCAAGTCCTGATCATCAGTCAAGACGAAAAGAAAGTTGGGCCGGGACCTAGGGCTGGCCTCGGAAAGGGCTGAGAACCCAGCAAAAGCAACCAGACTGCTGAGCTTCATGACAATTTCTTCCGGTGACCACCGTTGGTGGTTTTTTGCGCGCCATCAAGGGAGAGCACCGCTTTTATGCTATAATGTCAGACCATCTCATGGCGGCTGGATCGCCAACGATTGCAATTCATTAAGGCTGATGACGCGATCTGTGGTCGAAGTTTCGGGGGGAGGCTGGAGTTCATCATCCGAATTGACTCCTCTTTCGGAATCGTATCTGAGTTATTGAAGCACCTTGCTGTGAATAATGATATTAATGGGGCCCCTCGTCTTACCAGTTTCCACTCGCACGGCGTCGTTTGGCATACAGACTAGGCCATGGCCTGGCCAGCCATGAGGACATTCGGATGTAATTTCAATTGTCAGCAATTCTTTATTAGATACTCGGATACATACTCTAACATCACCATCGCATCATTGCCAGACCTCCCTCCTGTAAACTGAATTTGTCCCGCAAGCGGCAGGGATATTTAACTGTCGATTTAGATCTCCCTCCCACACGATCTCTCCGTCTCTCACCCGAATGTACTTGTACTCAACTGTCTGCCCCGCTGGCAACCTGACTGTGGCGTACCATATCGGCTGCAAGGATGTATAGCGATCGGTGTGAAAAACTACTCCCCTAGCGGAATCCCAATTGCCCAGGTCCCAAGTCGAACCGACAACTCGTATGTCCTCTCCCCAAACCGTTGAAGCAGTAACTTCAAATGTCACGGAAACTAAGGGAGGGGGTTGACATGGTGTGGGTGTTGTGGTCGGTAATCCATTAATGGGCGGCCAAGTACTGATTGTAAAAGGACTGTATGTCCCTGGCTCACTAGTAGTGGAGCAGGTCGATGGGACACTCGGAGCACCGGGGTTTCCCCATGGTGGCGGGACAACTGCATTTCGACGACGATTCGCAGTTAGTAGCGAAGAATAAGACCAGGCGAGGTCGTAAGCGGAGATGTGGGAGCCGTCGTATTTTGAGAATTGCTCAGAGAGGGATCCGTTGTGGGCAGCGTATGTTTTCTGTCTCAGTCACCTTTCTATTCGCCTAAACTAACAGTATACCCTGTCAATTAGAACGAATTCAGCGTACCACAATTCGCATAAATCCATCTGCATACGTCCGGACGGCGTCAATCAATTGGTGATATATCTCCGTCGATGACGGATAAGTCCCTGGTACGGCCGACGGGTGCAGATTCTGGAAAAAAGGGAGTGACAATTGTGTAATGGTAATAGAACCAAGATGATCCCATTGGTATATGGCGCTGTATAGCTGTTCGGCTGCAGCCAATGTGCACAGGAACCATGGATTCCCTCCAGAATACTGGTCTTCAGGGTAGCGGCCAACGGCAATAGCCTGGTCCTGACTACGATCTGCATTGATGTCGTATAGATCCCGGAAGGTGTCCATCAATCTGTGGTGGTTGGCCAAAGCGCGGGCTGAACATGGTTGGAAGGTGGCATCGTCGCATCCAGCGCGAGGGTTGAAGGCGTGAATAATGCCTAGGAGCGTGCCAGCATCCTTTCCTGTCCGGCCGCCATCTAGGTTGCTACGGATGAATCTTCCTGTCCAGAAGAATTGCAACAAGCACAGAACCTGTGGTGCTTGCGATACGCATGTCGGGCAGGAAAATCCTATACTTCGTGCAAACAGGCTTCCTTCCACTAGGGCCCGATGTGATACAATCAGCGTAAAGAAGGAACGACCATTGAGCTCTTCCCACAGGTCTATTCACGTTAGGCCATCAACCCAATCAGTCAGTGAAACGGAATCCTCACCAAATCCCGACTGGTTCCAGTACTGTGCCACGTACGACAAATCGTTGCGCACTACAGGCCACACAATACTCGAAGCCACCTGGTGATACCCGTGGCTCTGTAGATAGTCAGTCATTGAACTGATAAGTTAACAGAGCATTGTACATACCAATAGCCACCACCCGAACTCAATCATCGTAGTGGCCCGCAAGGCAGGTCCGTCGCGCTGCGGTCGTCCCCATGACGCAGCAAACGGCGTCTCGTCAGCCATAAACTTAGCCTCGCCTAATCCCTGTCCATCAGTCAATCCACCGCTCGGGTTTTCTACTCCTTGTATCCGAGCCTGAGACGATATCCAGGACTCGATGATCGGTAAAAGGTCGGAGTCGCCTGTCCTGAGCATCTCCACCAATGTCCCGATCACTAGGCTTGAGTCCCGCGTCCATGTAAAAAAGTCTTTGTACCCATAGTCAAATGAGAATGAGAGCTAATAGAGTCTTGGGCGGACGTACAATCTGGATCCGACCGACTCGGGCTTGCAACCAGCACCCCTGGTGCAGCTTCTCCTGCCCATTTGCCATCGTCACCGATTAGATCAAGGACAGCAGTGCGAGCAATGTTCGCCTCGTTAGAGAGCCAGGTATCAAGGTCGGTCTGTTTGAGGGTGCGGGGTCCTTGTGTCACCCATAAAGCCAGCACTCCGAGGATAAAGAATGGGGGAAAGAGCGGAATCAGTGCCATTTATCGTTATAGTTCCTTGGGCAATTTAAGAAAGAAATTTGTATAGTAGATTGGTTTTACCTGCTATGTCGAGAGGAAGATGCGAGGGGAGCGTGGAGAGCGGTTGATGAGGTTGAAGGAAGGTTGGGGGTCCGAGAGGTGAATCAAGTGATGCGCTGCATCGCTAGGTCTCAACTCCAGCACCTGCGCAAAGCATGGAACCGTTCCTCTCTTTGGCAGTGCATTGTTAACCAGGATTCCAAATTAACTCTGGGGATAACTTTGTACGATACCCATCACCCATCATTATTCAGCTTCAACCTATGTCTATCTATACAATGCGCCCACAGCCTTGGCACCGAAGACACCCGCTTCCTACATGAACTCGTTTGACAAAGTGCCGGGGTGGTTCAAACTTCAGAATCTGGCTGTCTTTCATACCGCGGCCATTCATCAGCTTACCTGGCCAAGTTAGGTTCGAGATCACATACCAACTTGATCCCATATGTCCGTCAACCGCGGCACCTCGTGGGGGAGATATAGTGTAACTTGGACTGTGCCGGGGCCGAGACGGATGACCACCAAAAAAGACAGAGAATAGAAACCAGGAGGCCCATTTATCACCCAAGTCAATCGGATAGAGGATGCACCATCTGCGGCTTAAGGGGTGGATTCCGGCTAGTATGAGATCCACTACCAGGGCATTTTTGTGACTTACGCGCCGTCCCTCGTAGTAGCTTTAGGATTGTCAATCTCGTACACTTTATATGCTCGTTCGACAATCGGTGCTGTTCGTATGTGCGGAGAAACCCGTCTTGTTATATCCATATGGAAACGTGAACTTCAGAGCTCCTAGGCAGCCAAAGCTAGGAAACAAAGCAAGAGACTCGGAAGAAGAACCCATGATGTCGCACAGTAAAGAAAATTCTCCGTACACTATCCGTTGCGATGGGGCTTTTCCAAGGGCACCCACATGGTGACACAAGCGTAGAAGTTAGAATTTCTAACTTCGTTGACCATGGTCAGTCGATCAGAGGATTCCACAGAAGTAGTCCATCTCGATCGACAACAGTATAAGCTCCTGATCGTCTCTGCTAAGCCCCGCTTGTGTCAAAGAAGAGGTATCTTGAACGGTGCCTGCATTAGAAAGAGCGATCAGCAGAGGATATTCGGAGTGGGGATGATCTTGGAAGCAAAGGCATCTCACTTCATTCTCCACTGAAGCCAGCAGCCTCAGTCAAAAGCAGGTGGCATAGACCATGCAGGGCGGGTGAACTGTATCCCAGACTGCAGGGGAATCGAGCAGTGCAGTTCAAGGGGTGTGTTGGACAACACTCGCATGTCAGACCACCGTATCAGCAGAGGGTGAGTTGGAATTGAGTTGGATTGGGGGTCAGACCGTCAGCTAGACTCATCCCTGTGGTGTGGTTGACGAACTTCGCAAGCAGGGACCGCGAATTGCTGCCGTCACGCCAGATAAGCAGATAACCTCTGCATTCAATCAAATTATTGGTAGGTTCGAGGAAGACGGTAAGACATGGCTGGGGTCAAGATCCTTTGACACTCAGTGGGCCACCCCAGACCTGGAGATGGAACTCTGCAATCATACCTCGTGTTTTTTTTACCCGGGCTGGAGACGAAGGTTTCTGGAAGCTTATCTAGGGTCCAGCGCTGCGTTTCTCTTTATCCAAGCATGAGGAAGCTGAAGCCGGATAATCCCTATCCATCTGACAGTTGCCCGTGGTGGATGTAGTCTACAATCCAACACCCAGTTTGCTGCTATGAGCGAGGCTAGATGGTCAATCCTTCCAGTGCTACTTCGCAATATTCGCTTGCCATGATGAAATACTAGCCATCATGCGGAGCCGCGCTTGTCGACGATGAAGTTGGAGGAATGATATTAATAACAAAGAGAAACGGAATTCCCATCCACGATGTCCTTGGCAACACTTGGCAAGTATGAGGCGAGGCGGTTATCAACAGCGCAGACAAAGGGAAATGCACGAGATTCGAAGACAGCCGGCTTGGCTTGGAGAGACAATAAAGTGCTCTGGATTGAGTTTAACACTTCCCTCGATCTGCCAGGAGAAGGACAGGGTCGCATCAACAACCCCCTCGAGCCCTGATTGGCGGTGCCAAGCATTAAGGTTACACTGCAACCCAGGAGCCAACGCCTGTGCTTGATTCCGCCACCCAAGTGCCAGCCAACCAGGGAAAGCAGGTGTCAGTAGCGCCAAGTCAGGTGGCTTCAGGCCGGCTCTTATCGAGGGAAACCAAAGTCTTCCAAGCCTTCCAAGACTAAAAAGACCTTCCAGAATCGTCCCAAGACACCCCCTCACGGCGAATTGGCTTGCTTTGCTCGTCGGTTACAGCCGGTAAGCAGGCTTAGCGTTGATACGGAGCGATCTTGCCCACCAATTTGGCCAATGCCCCGGGATGATGGTGCCATCGGAGATTATGCTGTTATCATCTGTAGACTGCAGTAAGCTAAACACGGCGAGCCCCGAGTGCCAGGGAGGAGATGATGGATCATGGACCTGGCTGGCACGCGATAACCATCCCTTCTAATGATTGCTCGCGTCTTGTCATTCGTCGTTGTGTTGTGGCTGCTTTTTCTCGCACACCCTGGCTCCCCTACCTTAAAAGCACCATTGCTTCCCCGCCATCCTCGACTTCTTCCCTCTTCTCCTCGCGTGGCACCTCTCTTGTACAAGCTTGTCGTTCAGCATCCCGCAATAGATTGTCGCCATGAATCCGGTCGACTCTGAGATCGGCGATATCGTCGTCGCGCAGAACACCGCTCAGCGCTCTGCCAGCACGGAGAAGCTCCCCTTGGAGAAGTTCCCCTTGGAGAAGGACATCATCGCCAAAGAGCATAGCATCGAGGAACTCCCGCCCAGGTACCCTGGCACCGACGAAAATGAGGTTTTGCACAAGCTCCACCCTACGCTGGAGGAGATGCAAACCCTCCGCCGCGTTGCTGGTCCTCTGAACTGGATTACCTTCTCGGTGGCTTTCGTCGAGCTGTGTGAACGTTTCTCCTACTACGGAACCACCGCTGTTTGTAAGCGATTCTCGCTCTAAAGATCACCATTTGCGCTCTTACTGACCTGACCCAGTCGTCAATTTCATCCAGCAGCCTCTTCCCCCTGGCTCTACCTCTGGTGCTCTTGTTGATGAAAGATCCGATGTTCCTGGTGCCTTGGGCATGGGCCAGCAAGCCTCTACCGGCCTGACTTTGTGTAAGCCACGCAGAGCGCCCAACCCTCCGTCGCTGCAACGGCTAACCCGCCAGTCAACTCTTTCTGGTCCTATGTGATGCCGCTCGCTGGTGCCTTTGTCGCAGACCAATACTTGGGTCGTTACCGAACAATCATGGTCTCCATTGTTGCTGCTTTGATCGGCCACCTCATCCTCATCATTTCCGCCATCCCCCCAGTAATCGCAAATCCAAATGGCGCCATTGGTTGTTTCTCCCTTGGTCTGATCATCATGGGTATTGGAACTGGTGGCTTCAAGTCCAATATCTCGGCCCTGATCGCGGAACAGTACCCGGACGAGGAGCCCATCATCAAGACGCTACCGTCGGGTGAACGCATCATTGTCGACCCCGCTGCCACGGTTGCTCGTGTCTACCTCTATTTCTACTTGATGATCAATATTGGTTCGCTAACCGGTCAGATCAGCATGGTTTACGCCGAGCGTGGAGTCGGTTTTTGGTTGTCGTTCCTGCTGCCCACGTGCATGTTCTGTTGCTCTCCGCTTGTGCTCTACCTCTGCCGCAACAAGTACCGAGTGGTGCCCCCAACTGGCTCCGTGTACACTCAGGCGTACCGTCTGATTAGGGAAGGTATTAGGTACCACTGGACCGTCACCACGGTCAAGGTGGCTGGTATTCCTTTCAAGACGTATGTCCCCATACGCCCAACTCCGCATCCCCACATAATTGGAGACTAACAGCGACCAGGTTCAAGAAGAATGACACCCACTTCTGGAATACTGTCAAGCCTAGCGCTCTCGGAGACAGCCGTCCGACCTGGATGACCTTTGACGATGAGTGGGTCGATGAGGTGTCTCGTGGTATGAAGGCATGCCGAGTGTTCCTTTGGACCCCCCTATACTGGCTCGCCTACAACCAAATGCTTAACAACCTCACATCCCAAGCCGCAACCATGAGACTTGGTGGCGTTCCCAACGACATCATCAACAACTTCAACCCGCTCTCCCTCATCATTTTTATTCCAATCTTCGATCACTTAATCTACCCCTTTCTCCGTCATATCGGATTCAATTTCACCCCTCTCAAGCGTATCACGGCCGGTTTCATCGTGGCCGGTTGCGGCATGATCTGTGCCACCGTCACCCAGCACTACATCTACAAACTCAGTGCCTGTGGTGATCATGCCAATGATTGTCTCCCAGATAGGCATACCCCCATCTCCGTTTGGGTGCAGGCTCTCACCTACATTCTAGGTGGTATCTCTGAAATTTTGGCCTCGGTCACGTCCCTGGAATACGCCTATACCAAGGCGCCGAAAAACATGCGCAGTCTTGTGCAGGCCGTTTCGCTTTTCATGAACGCCATCTCCTCTGCTCTTGGTCAGGCCCTAGTCCCCCTTGCAGATGATCCGCTACTTGTATGGAACTACGCTATCGTTGCCATCCTAGCCTTTGTTGGCGCTATTGGCTTCTGGGGAAGCAACTACAAGTTGGATCAACAGGAAGACGAACTGAACACTCTTAAGCAGTCCAAGTACGTGGGAGCAGGATTGAAGCAGGATGAAGAGGCGAGACCTTAAATGTGTTTTTTTTTAATCGTTGAGATGGTCATGGCATGTCAATAATGAGATACGATCCATGATAACAACACCATTTATGTACGCAAAGTCAGTAGCCAATAAATGCTTCCAACGTTGCCACTCCTTACTTTTCCCATGGCCACACCCTCGTAGTCCATAAGACCCGACTCCAGCTCTCTAGCCCTATGTGTTTAAAAAAAAAAACCCCCTCCCCAAGGCGGGTGCTGAATCTGCGTCTTCCAACCCCCAAGCACCTCCTGTCGCTATTGAAATCCCCATTTCTCGCCCCAACCGTTTGACTCTCCTATTATATCCCATATCAATTTATAATGCCTTTCCGGTCGAAATCAAAGTCAGACAAAGAAGGCCAGCTTCGGTGTCCCCAGATGAGAGTAGACTTATACTACTTCAACCCTATTGATGAAATCATAGAGTAGGGCTAGATTTACAATCAGATGTATTGTATATTTTAACAATATCCAGATGGATGCCTTTAGGGTTAGAGATTTACATTCTACTTCATTTTGGCCAGGATAAGGCGGTTTGATTGCTATGTAAAACCATGCGAAGGACAACATTCAACTGATGATAGCTGATGCTAAGTGTGTCTATCTATGTTTGTATCCTCCCTCGCCTAGTTAAGTCTTGAATCAACTTATGAAAAGGTTGGAGGTCAAGAACGCAGCATAGACATCCACTCTTAGTGATAAACATGGGGGATCCGTAGCGGTACTAGTAACATGGAAGTATCAAATAAAAGGAAACTTGAACCTCCATCGCACACCTCCGGGTTTCCCCAACGTCATCATCCCAGCCATCAAATGTCTTCCCCACCCCCAGAAATACAGTTCTCGAATGACATATCCGAGTCACACCTGGCATTGTCATCGAAATCCGCCTCCTTGCCGACTTTGAGCCATCCGGACCAAGTACCACCATGTGTGAGCTTCAGACAGGTAGTGCCACAAATGTAACCATGGCGCACAATCTGGAGGTAGTGGTACACGGCTCCAGCAATGGTCTTCTGCTTCGCGGTGGTATCACAATGTCGACCGGTGGTGTAGTACTTGAACTTGAACCGGTCCATGACAGCGGTGATTTTGGTGCAGTCGTGGTGGTCTGACTGATCTTTGATCATAGTCCCGAGACGCATCGAGAACAGGTAGGTGTCTGGGATGGTATGGCAGGATGCGTCCGGGGTGTTTTCGCAGATCTTGATAGGGGTACGGGACAGAGCTAGGGTGTTGGTGTAATTGCCGCCGGGGACTTCGAAGAGGTCCAAGTCGGTGCGATTTCCCAGGTTTCCGTAAGCAACCCAGTTGTCAGGCATGTGCTGGCCAGAGTTGACTTTCAAGCCAAATACTACAGAGGCCATCATGGTAATAATCAGGCTAATCAAGCTGATAAACTTCATGGTGGGAAGATGTAGTTCGAAATGGTAACACGAGTTGCTTGAGAACAGGGGTTGATGGAGAAAGGAGATTGATGGAGAGAGGAAGATGGATAGAGAAAGGAAGAAAGAGGGAGGTAAGGCTGGTCTAAAGGAAGCATTTATAACTTTCTAGCAGATCTGCGAAGTGCTAGAGACACTACTATAAGTTGAAAAAGTGAAGGGAAAGTTCAATATACAAAGATCACGAACCGACTTCCTGATACATTCATGGTTTGTCAAAGGTAAGAGAGCATAGCAATGATGATCCTGCTCTCTGACTGGTTACCACTGTAACTGCTATAGTTTATTTGCGGCCCTTGAAGTAAAAAGGTCATTTAGGACCTGTGAATTGAGAGTACTACAGTAGTATAACCAGTTTATAGTGCATATACTGGTGATATTCTAATATGAGAACACCCAGCAGAGTAATTTCACTGTGTACTATACTCTGCACTTCATGGGACTCTTTAACATGACATGGACAAAGTTATTACATACTAAGGGTGCCTATCAAATAGATACACCTGGTGAATTTTCTGGCATCTTCGGCAGATACTCTAGTATTATTCTTACTCTTGGTCTCTGAAAGATTTACTGTAGTGAAGATAGTGGTTATAAAGGCAACTTGTCAGATCTTTGGTACTTTACAGAAACAAAGATATATCCTGGCCCCATTGACTCTTTGACACTGGACCTTATAGGGAACGCAAAGTATTGTCAGATGCACTTCAGGCATCTTGTGCTTCTGCCATAACTCAACCATTACCCGCCATGTAAGAAGTGAAGTATGCACAAAGCACAGATTGGTTTGGGGAGTTAATAATCAGGATACTTTGTAATGAACAATGTACAAGTGAATTCCCAGAACTGTACTCCGGAGTAGAGCAGTTGATGACTCGGCGGCTGATGGGATTGGGGACCCGGGATTCCTTCAGGCGTTCATGACGTTTAGGTCCATGCCGGGGATGATGCCCGAGTCTCCAGCGTTTCCCGATCTTTGGCAGATGCCGTATCTAGATGAGTATGGCTATCGTGGTCTCTAGCAATATCACGGCGCTGTCATCTTTATCTAGGCCTCCCTCGAACACTAATCAGTTGTGCAAACCACGGCGATAACATGTACTACGAGAGCTATAACAACGAGATCAGGGGCTTTTCAGAATCGCAGAAGGAACTTTCGGGTACGTTGCATGGGTAAATCACCAGCTTTATCACTCGTGGAGACACGAATGCTGTGGTGGTATGCAAAGCGGCTGGAGTGGAAGCCTTTTAACCCTGAACCTCCGGGGATCTTGGTTTTCAGGGAGGGTAATGAGGAGCTTACTTGGTTGGGGGGGCTTCTATTGCTCCGGCTGCGAATTTTGTTGCTAATAAGTGAGAATGGTGTTTGTAAATAACAAGCTTGATGATCGGAGAGCTGGATGTCTTGAAGAAACCCAAGGAAAGATAAAACAATAAATGTATAATTACACTTTCATACCACAATATTGCATAGATGGTTAATAGGACGAGCAGGAGAGCTGTATAACAGCATCAACCCCAACCTCTTTCAATGTGACTACAAGCGATTCTATACAAACAGTTTTCCGTCGTGAAACTTTTCCGACGGAGAACAAGACATTCACTAGGTGACAGCTCGTTAGTTTCCCGACGGATAACATACACCCAAGTTATCCGACAACCTAAACTATATTCGGAATGCTAATGAGGTTATACATAGGTATATATATATATATACTTCTCATGAATTGCTATATACTCTTCTAAAACCAAACCAAATCACAACCACCTCGCCACCAAAAATGTCTACATTCACACTCCCACCCCCCTTCTCCACCATCCCCCGAGAATCCTTCACCTTCGGGCCCTCCCCCATCCAGCCCCTCCCCAACATAACCGCAGCCCTAGGCGGCCAAGTCCCCATCTACGCAAAGCGCGAAGATGTAAACTCCGGCCTCGCATTCGGGGGCAACAAAACCCGGAAACTGGAGTACCTTGCCTCGGACGCAGTAGCGCAAGGATGCGATACACTAGTATCCATCGGCGGGTTCCAATCAAACCACACGCGACAGGTTGCAGCCGTTGCAGCGAAACTCGGGATGCGGGCTGCGCTTGTTCAGGAGAAGTGGGTTGATTGGGACGGAGCGGGGTATGATCAAGTGGGGAATATTCAGCTTTTGAGGCTTATGGGTGCGGATGCGAGGCTTGATTCGGCGGGCTTTGGGATTGGACATAAGGATACATTAAGGGGGTTGGAGAGGGAGATTAGGGAGAGGGGTGGGAAGCCGTATTATATCCCTGCTGGGGCATCGGATCATCCGCTTGGGGGGCTGGGTTTTGCGCGGTGGGCGTTTGAGGTAGAGGCGCAGGAGAGGGAGATGGGGGTGTTTTTTGATACGGTAGTTGTTTGTGCGGTGACGGGTAGTACGATGGCTGGGATGATTGCTGGGTTCAAGCTGGCACAGAAGGTGAATGGGTCGAGGAAGAGGAGGGTGGTTGGGATTGATGCGTCGGCGACGGTGAAGCAGACGTTTGAACAGATTCTGCGGATTGCGAGGTTCACGGGGGTGAAGATTGGGCTGGAGGAGGGGGATATCATGGAGGAGGATGTGATTCTTGATGACCGGTATCATGGGGGTGTGTATGGGATTCCGGATCGGAGGACGATTGAGGCGATCAAGTTTGGGGCAGAGACGGAGGCGTTTATTACGGATCCGGTCTACGAGGGGAAGAGTCTTGCGGGAATGATGGATTTGGTGAAGAATGGGGAGATACCAGCCGGGTCGAATGTGCTTTATGCGCATCTTGGGGGGCAGTTGGCTCTAAATGCGTATGCAACGAAAATGTAGATAGCTAGGTAGATACATAAGCTTTCCCAGAAGGGACAAGCGATCTCGGATCCATATCCATGGTCCTTAACTTGATCATGCAGGAGTTTAGGCTATTTATGCAGGTCTGGACCATGGTCGACGGTCGTACAACATTCCATAGATAGGAGAATTTACCCGCAGAAACCAGTTAACTATATCATATCATATTCATTGCTTCATGACTACACAGTATAGAATATCAAAAGCTGTACAATAAGGTAGCGATAGCCTAATCATAGCGTCTTCTTGTGTCCCACGTACTCCATTCCCTCGTCTAAGTCGCCATACTTCGAAAACCACAGATCGCTAAAGTAGTTGTCACGCGGCAGCCAAGGGCCACGGTCCGCCGCCCGCGGCAGATCCCTCTCTGCCTTGGTGACGTACGTGGAGGAGAGGTTGAGGATACGGCGGGGCTGGATAGACCGCGCAAGCTCGGGGGAGAGACGGGGCACGGAAGCTGCGTAGCCGCGCTTCTCGAGGTTCTTGATGTGCCGGCAGAGGGTGAGGGCGGTGGCGTCAGCACCGAGGGTCCAGGAGGCATTCGAGTACCCGATGACGACTGCAGCGTTGGGCACGTCCTGCAGCATCATGCCGTGCCAGATATATTTATCGTTGATTTGCACGGGAACACCGTCAATACTGACGGAGGCGCCACCAGCGAGCCTCAGACGAAGACCGGTCGCGGGAACAATCAGGTCTGCATCCAGGAATTCCCCACCGTTGAGCTGGATACCCTTGGTCGTGACGGAGGAGATGGTGTCAGTCTTTATGGCCGCTTTGTCTGTACGCAGGGAATCGTAGAAATCGCCATCGGGTGTGATACAAAGACGCTGGTCCCAAGGGTTGTAGCGAGGTTTGAAATGGGGGTCCCATGGGACATTCTTGGGCAGCAGCCTCTGGGTCCTCCGCTTGAGGATGAAGCGGGCGATCAGCGGGAAGGCCTGGCAGAAGAGGAAGAAGAAGCGGGAGGTGATCATCCAACTGATGCGGAGGAGACGGCGGGCGATGAAAGCTGGGAAAATCCGGCTCGTAATGGTGCGACTGCGGTTCGGTAAGGCGAGAATATACGTGGGACTGCGCTGGAGCATGGTGACGTGCTGCGCTTTCTCGACCAGATTTGGGAGCAGAGTGATCGCGGTAGCACCGCTACCAATAATGACAATGCGCTTACCGGTGTAGTCGAGGTCCTCCGGCCAGAACTGGGGGTGGACAACCTGACCGCCAAAGTCATCGAGACCCGGGATGTCGGTCTGGAACGGCGTGTGATAATCGTAGTACCCAGTGCCCCAGATGATGAAGCGGGCGGTGACGGTTTTCATCTTCTCGTCAGCGGTGTTTTCGACCGACAGCGACCAGGTGTTGTCGGCTGAACACCAGTCGGCGCCGCGCACACACTGCTTGTACTGGATGTGGCGATCGATGCCATACTGCGCGGTGGTGCGCTTCAGGTAGTTGACAATGGCAGGGCCCTCGGCGATCGCATTGTCTTGGTCCCAGGGGTGCCAGGCGAAGCCAAAGGTAAACAGATCCGAGTCGGAGCGGATTCCGGGGTATTTAAACAGATCCCAAGTGCCGCCCAGGTTGTCGCGGGCCTCGAGGATGGTGTAGCTCAGGTGGGGGAGCTGACTTTGCAGACGATAGCCGGCGTTGATACCGGAAATGCCGGCGCCAATAATAATCACGTCGTAGTCCGTCATTGCTGGTTCAATTGAGGTGGTTGAAAGCAAGCAAGAAGAAAAGAAGCCTCCGCTGAAACGGTCATCAAGCTTTATCTGAACGGGCAGGCTTATATAGGCCAGACTCTATACGAGCCACATGCCGAGGCTGGCCCAAAGCGGAAAGCGTCGCGAACCGAGGAAGCTCCAACACCGCGATATTCACAGTCAAATTTCACTAAATTTCACTAAATTTCACGGAGATCCGCTAGGAACCCACGATCCCCGGATTTACCCATGGAAAGAGTAACTCTTGCGACTCCTCCAGCTCACATGTCGCTTCCTAGGCTTGCTCGGTACGAGCAGGAGCGCTTACCATGAGCATGAATAAGGGGCTGGCTATATATCGGAGTATCGGGTTAAGGAAAATTTAAAAAAAAAATAAAACCAAGCCCATCGTAAGATCGATCAGGCCACACGAGACCCGACAAGATGCTCACTATCGCTCAGAAACTCGACTACATCCCCGCGTTGCTGTCTGTCGCCCTCACTTTTGTGTGGGCGGTCCTGACTATCGCTGTTCGCGCGCCTCAGTATCCCAGCTACTGGCTGCTGCACGTTGGCTATGCTGTCTTTCGCAAGCTGACTGCGCGTCTGTCGGCGACTCAGATGCAGTATGTGTCTTCTCTATGTCGCAACCGAGGCGATTGATTAACATCGCTAGATATGTCCTCCCCGCCACCAACATCGTGTACAACCAGTACATCCGCTCTGTGCGACAGATGCCTCTCACCGTCAAGCTCGACCATGGCGCGCTGGGCCATTGGATTGGTGATCCAGGTGCAAAGAACATCTTAGTTTGGTTCCATGGTATGTTCTCCGCCCGATCCGTTCCCCTCTGATTGTCAGGAGAAACGCGCTCTAATATTGACCAAGGCGGTGGCTTTGCTCTCCCCGCAAACATGGGCTACTTCAAATTTTTCGCCAACATCGTCGCCGAAAGTGAACGAAACGACCAATCGCTTGCGGTATTCACCGTGACATACACCCTCGCCCCCGTGGCCACCTACCCTACGCAACTGCGGCAAGCCGTCGAAGCTCTGCGCTACATCCTGGTCAAGAAACGCCACCCTGCGCGCAATGTGATGCTCGGTGGCGACTCCGCGGGCGGCAACCTTGTTTGCGGTGTCCTGTCGCATCTCGCCCACACTCACCCCGACATTGATCCCATTAAGCTCGACGCCGGTGCTCTCATTGCCGGCGCCGTTATGATTGCCCCCTGGACCATCCTGCAACCCGACTACAGCGACCGCGTCATTGACTCCCGCGGTGACCTGATCACGCCCGTTGTCGGGTCGCTCTGGGGAGGCGCATATATCGGCAAAGCACCCAATGATTTCTTCACGGATGTTTCTGATGCGCCGCTCGAGTGGTTTGCCAAGTTCCCCGTTCGTAAGATCCTTGTGTGTGGTGGGGAGCGCGAGATCCTCTTACCAGTTATCGAGGATTTCGTTGAGAAATTGCGAGGTGGATTCAAGGGCACCGTGGAGCTCTGTATCGGTAAGGGCGAGGGTCACGTTGCCCCGGTTTATAACTTGTACCTTCACGATAAGAGAGAGACGCATCAGGGGCGGAGGGCGAATTCGTTTATCAAGGAGTTGTTGGAGAAGATGTAATCGTGCACCGGTGGACCGGATCCAATGCCTTGGGACCTACAGTAGTTCAATTGACGTATGCATATATGACTTATACCCAAATATACCTATCATGACAATACCAGGCAATATTGAAACGAATCATTGTGATCATATTTCAAGTAAAGGACAGTCACTAGTCCCAAACAAAAAGTACATAGAGGCAGTGTAAGCCGCTAAAACAAATAGTATGCAATCGCCAACGAGTAGAAATTCATTTCTCCTAAACCTCTCGTCACATCATAGTACATACAGGATATTCAAAAAATGGGTATACTCTCTCCGTCGCAGTTAACAAGTTACTGCTCCTTCAGCTGCTGCTGTTGCCACTCGCGCAGCTTGATAAAATCTCTACATCCAACTCCCCGAGCAAACTCCTGGATCCAGTTCGGCAAGGCGCGCAACATACTGAGCGGCGTGTAGTACGATGGCAGGATGATCTGTCCGCTGCGCCCGGCAAGAACCTCTTTCACCACCGCCGCGGACACTATTTCGGGGGTCAGGACCGGCTGCTGGAAGTTCGACCCCGCGTCGGTCAAGACCTTGATCATGGGTGTGCGGACCCAAAGTGGGTGGACGACACTAAATAGTCGGGGTTAGCTCTGGAGCAAAAATTGGGAGTAGAACTAGCTGGGTAAACGTAAACGTACGTGGTGCGAACTTTCGGGGCCTTGTACCAAAGACGCAGTTCCTGTCGCAGTCCCTCGTGGAATGCTAGTGCGCTCGCCTTTGTACAGCTGTACTCCACCATGTCTCCAAGGCCAATGAAACTAGCCATGGAGGCGATCGTGACTATATGTCCGTGGTTCTTTTTGATCATGCTTGGCAGGAACTCGCGCACCATAAGGAAATGGGAGACAGTGTTGACCTCAAAGGTCTGTCGGATCTTGGCCTCTGGTTTTTCGAGGATTGTGCCCTCGAAACCGACACCCGCATTGTTGATGAGAACCGTGGGGTCGCCCTGCGCTGCGCGGATCTTTTCTGCGACCTCGGCAATGTTCGTGGAGGAGGTGATATCCGCCTTGTAGAATTTGCTACCGGGTGCTGTTCAGTTCAATTAGTTAAATGGACCACTGCTATTATCTGGAGGCGACATACGCAGAGGAAAGTTCGGTTCCTGAATATCGAGAACTGCCACCTGAGCTCCCGCTTTGGTCAAATCAAGCAGCATCTGCTTGCCAATCCCGCTGCAGCCTCCCGTAAGGAGGACCAGTTCACGGTCGGATTTGAACTTCTCAACACGTTGGCCATTGTTCATCGACCAGTGAGTGAGTGCGCGGTTTGTCTGGCGCAGAATGGCAAGGGCCAGCAGCACGAGGATCGCTTTGGGAGCGAGCGGGTGCAGGAGGACATTCTGCAGCACCGGCGGGAGCTGCTGGATGATAGGCTGAAGCCACTGTCCAACGACGAGCGAAAGGTGTTCGAGTGATAGAGACATAGCGAGGGAGATGCAGGTGAAAGACACTGTGGACGGGATTCAGTTCGCCTGGTCGGATTGCATGAGCTCCATTATATATCTCAGTTGAGATTGGAAATGGGCATCCTTGCGAACAGGCAATTCGAACCGAGGCATGCACATGAGGTTCGAAGGGTCTTGAGGTTGAACCGTTGAATTATCTTTGTGAAAATAGTAATATGGGGAAGTCCTGGTGGGTTTTCCTAAACCGGAAATGGTTGCGATGGCGATCACCTGGAGATTGGAGACCATCACGTTCATCATCATGTGTGAACGGGGGATCGCAGCATAACAGGATGGCAGGATAGCATCATCGCATTGTAGGCTTCATCGCAGCCTAGAGATGGCTGGCCATATGGTTTTGGATGCACTGGCCTCGTTGAGATCATGCCATCATTATCCCATCATTGTTCCATTTATCAATCGTAATCCTGCAGCCTGACAACATTTGTATATCAACCGAGGTAGCCTCAAACATCTCCCCATCATTGCCAACCAGAGTAAGATGAACGATTGAGCGCAATGCTTTCCATACTCGCTCTAACCCTGGTGGAGGCCTTCCTCCTCCGGCGCTTCGTGTTCACGGAAGCTCCTTTTCGAACCGTCGCGCTGGGTTCAGCCGCTGTCAATCTGATCCTCCTCGCGATCTATTGTCTGTTTATATGGCCGTTCTTCCTTAACCCATTGCGTCACCTCCCCCGCGCGCCAGTATGCTCCCCCGCATTAATGAGACCCACGATATGGAGACAGTCTGATACAACTAGGGCAAATACAACGTTGGTCGCTTCATTTTCGACAACCCCCGTGGACGTCTTCCCCTTGAGTGGATTAAGACAGTGCCCAACGATGGCCTCATTCACTTCAGGGATTTTCTCAATCGGAGCCTGCTCTTGGCAACGAACCACCAGGCCCTCCTTGATATCATGAGCACCAACACGTATGATTTCGAGAAACCCTGGCGAGCGCGCGAGTTCCTGGCCCGTATCATCGGATTTGGCCTGATCTTGTCCGAGGGAGCAGCCCACAAGAAGCAGCGCCGAGCTGTCATGCCATCATTCCATCTGAAGAACATCCGTGCCTTGTATGCGCTCATGTGGGACAAGACCAACCAACTTCTGGAGGAGCTGGGAAAGGAAATCAGCTTGCATCCAATGGAAGGGACCAGCCTAGAGAGTGCCTGGGGAAAGGTGGAAATGAGTGTTTGGGCTAGGTACTTATCTCTCCCTTCCCTGTTTGTTGGACAACAGCTAATTGCACAGTCGTCTAACTCTGGACATTATTGGGCCTGCAGCGATGGGACGGGATTTCCGCTCCCTCCAGAACTCGGAGAACAAGGTCGCTGATAGCTTTCTCGCTATCCTAGAGCCGAGCAAGGAGAAAATGGCCTTCCTAACCATCAACTTCATCTTACCCCAGTGGTTTGCCAAGCGTCTCCCCTGGCGTCTGAATAAGGTCATCGATACTGAAGTTGGTTACCTGCGAAACCTCTGCAATGAAATTGTCGTTGAGAAGAGAGCCGCAACCGCTGCCACCAAGGCTACAGCTGCCGAACTTGAGGTCGACATTCTTGCCTCCATGATGCTAGGCAGCGATATTACCGACGACAAGCTAGTGGACCAAATGCTCACCTTCCTCGCAGCTGGTGTACGTCCATCCCACCCTTTATATAGCCCTATGGTATGGATTATAACAGAGATCTAGCACGAAACAACCGCCAGCACCCTAACCTGGACCTGCTACCTTCTCACCCTCCACCCAGAAGTCCAAGAGCGTCTCCGAGCTGAGATTCGCTCCGCTATCCCCTCATCCAACCATCAAATTACCTACTCCGACCTCGAAACTCTCCCGCTTCTCAACGGCGTCTGCCAGGAAGTCCTTCGCCTCTACCCAACCGTCCCTGCTACTATCCGCGAAGCAGTCCGCGACACCACCATCACCGGGAAGGTTGTGCCGAAGACCACAAAGATCATAGTGTGTCCCTACGCTATTAACCGCTCCCCCGAATTCTGGGGAGACGACGGCGACTCATTCCGTCCAGAGAGGTGGATTGATACAAATCCCGAAACTGGTGAGAAAAGCGTTAACTCTACTGGCGGGGCATCGACAAATTACGCGCAGATTACCTTCCTACATGGTCAGCGGAGTTGTATCGGGAAGGACTTTGCACGCGCGGAGTTGAGGTGTGCGGTTGCGGGAATTGTGGGGAGGTTTGAGTTTGCGATGCAGGATCCAAATCAGGAGATTCATATTGCTGGTGCGGTGACAACAAAGCCCGTTGAGGGCATGCATTTGCAGATGAGGAGGGTAGAGGGTTGGTGATCTTGCTGATTTATAATAATGAGAAGCTGGACCATGGTTTCTATTGCGTATGATTAATGAAGTATATAGCTATGAATGATACCTGTACTATGCAGTATGCGTGAATAACCTTAATCCGCAAATATATACTCCGTACTCAAGGTCGTTATTGATTCTACCAGAAGCTCCACCCCTCAGGCACTGGAAAAGCCACCAAAGATTCGGGGATCATACTATACCTGAAAAACCACGGCGCTGTATGATATCCCCACCAAATAACGTAAGCTGCATCCAGAACCCAGATAATCGCCCTTGTGATCGACAAGTTAGGGAGAAAACGCTCGAGAGTGTGGACCGCTTCCTGCGCTGCAATGAAAATGGGTAGGAGTATGAAGAAGACCACCATCATGAGAGCAGCGTGAACATCCTTACTAACAGCACATGTTCCCGCAGCATAGACGACGCCCGAAATTACGAAGGAGAAGAACCCCACGAGGACTCTGCGCAGGGGAGGGGGTGTACGCTGCGGAACGAGGCTTGTGGAACCGCTAATTAACACGCGGCGACACAGGTCATGCCATAGTTTACCCCATATATCTGTGGTAGCCGTCAGAGCGTTTCTTGCGAGTTTATATAGGAGAGGAGATACCTTTCAACCGAGGCCAAAAGAGGTATCGCCATGAACCAAAAATAGCTGGGTACATCCATGGGTCTCCCGCCAGCATTGGCGACAAAAAGTACAACCCACCAACCGCGAACAGGGCAGCCGCTGCACGAATACCATCGACGAAGGCGTAGCAGGCTGCCCAGCACACCGGAGGGAGGAGAACTCGGCGCACGAGGCTCGCGCTTGTTTCTGGGAACGTGCGAATTTGGAGACCTAGATATTGTAATTCAAAATGGTGGAGTTTGGCTGAGTTCAGGAGAGAATGGAAATCGGCGCAGAGTTGGAGGTAATTTCGCCCGAAGAATGTTCTATAGGTGTCGAAGATGATGCAGGCGATGATGAGCTTACAGGCTTCTTTTGCTAGGAACGACAGGCGCCTTTCGGTGGGATCTTTTAGAATGAGTTTCCTACTCTCTAGGGATTCTTTCCGCTTCGGATGAGATCCACTCCCATTTCCAGCTGTAGATTTGGCGCCAACTATCTCCAGTTGAGGTAGATACTTCTTCGAGCCGTGCGCCCAGCCGATACCTCGCGGATTGAGAAGCAGGTCGCAAACGTATAGGAGCCGTGCAAAACTCAAGGCCGGTGGCATTTGCTGCCAAATATAGAACGAGCAGCTCAACGGCGCGAAGAGCAAAAGCAACTGAGAGGAATGCATTTGCATAGTTGAGGATAGTTGAGGATCCGGGCGGGTAGAGAACTGATGTGATCACGCTGGATATAATTGTAGTCAAGTACAAAGCTATTTTTGGAGAGGGAGATAAGGGGATATTTTCGTCGGCGAAGAGAAATGTGCCGACGAGGAGGATGGTTGACATGTCAGTCTGCAAGCGAGAAGGGAGAGCAAAATCGAGGATGGAAAGTGGTCAGCAGTAGCCAGTGTATTACTATTCTCTTCATAAGAAGCTGTGCCTTGTCAGCATCAGGACAGAAATCGATTGCTGATCGTTGCGTCTGTGGTCAGTCCCAGATTCCGTTCGCCCAAGAGTCATTATTATTAATGATGGATGATGTTTGATCTTCGGATGTTTCGAGCACGTGGAAATAAAGGGTTGCGCATGGACACTCGTGAATGGTGAATGGTGATGGAAACCTCATGGTGGCTCAGAGTGTATCTCCGAGTCGGATTTGACTGATATGGTAACTCCGAGTCGGACTTTTCGGAGAGCAACGGGCAACCAACACACCCTGTTATTATTATTTACAGCTGCACTGTATTCATCCTCCTCCTCACCGAGCTCTTCGCTATGAAAAAATGGATATCAATCAAATAAATGTACCGACGCCTCCTAGATGACGGTGTTACCTCTTCTCACTATAATTCGTGTTCCCAGCTATAGTCACCCTGAAATCAACTTGGCTATCTTTTCAGGCTCTATATCCAACCTAATTTCCTACCTAACAGAACAAAAATGGAGGAAGATCACGCTCATTTATCAGCTCCTCGCCGACGCAGGCCAGCGCTGTCCTGTACAATATGCAGACGTCGGAAGCTCAAGTGTGACCGGTCACTTCCCTGCGGGCAGTGTGTCAAGTCCAAAACGCCTGAACTGTGTGTCTTCTCTGCACCTAAGCCGTCTCAAAGTGCAGTTTCTGGATCAACGGTGCCAAGTTCTCCTTCAGATCAAAGACATGTGCCGAGCGACGAAGCCAGTTCAGTAGGGAACGGACTTTATGTGTTTGACTCCAAGCATCGCGTAACCAAGCCTCGTGGCCGGCCAGATGAGCTCCACGAGTTACGCAGCCGCGTGCAGACGTTGGAACATGCGCTTTCAAGAAGCGGTTCAATTCAACCCGCAGAAAGCTCAGGATACGACTGCATTTCGGAGCTCGGAATTCGAACAATTCCAGACGCTATCTCTGACCAAGTACGGAACTTGTCTGGCAGAGCGTTCTTCCGCGGCAGAAATGGTCGAACACGTTATCATGGGCGCTCTAGTGGAGAGTTAACATTCACTTTTGTAAGTGGCCAGCTGGCAATTTCTTAATAGTCATCGTGCACTAACAACAATAGCTCAATGATGTCATGGCTTTCCTCCAAGGCAGGAAAAAGAATCTCAAGGATGAAGGCTCGGAGTATCAGAAGATGAAGAAGTTCAGGTTGGAATTGAGGTCCCGGGAAATACAAGACCAGGAGCGTGTGAAGCAAGCAATGCCGTCGTCCCTTAAAGATATGCTTCCACCTCGGAATATTGCGGATGAACTACTCAATCTATATCTAGCAACATTCGAAACCACGTATCGAATACTACACATCCCCAGCTTTCTTAAAGAATACGAGGCGTACTGGGCGACACCCGAGGCCGCTGACACCGTCTTCATTGCAAAGCTCTTGGCGTTAATGGCAACAGCCAGCTGTTTCATTAGCTCTTCGACAACAGTCAACGGAAAAGACACACTGCATGATGTTGCCGTCGGTTGGATTCTGGGGATTCAATCCTGGATCGGGTCCCTATTTGTGAGCGCCACGGCCAAATTTGATCTTCTGCAGATACAGTGTCTTCTGATGATTGGGCGCCAAGCGCTCGCGGTTGATGGGGACGTTGTGTGGCTCACCTCAGGCTCCCTCATCCATTCAGCCACGATAATGGGAATGCACCGAGATCCTTCACGATATGTTAAAATGACTCCCTTTTGGGCAGAAATGCGTCGTCGACTTTGGGCAACTATCCTGGAACTGGGCCTGCAAGCTTCCATTGACGTAGGGGTCCCGCCTTTGATTGACCCCGACCAGTATGATTGCGGTCTTCCGTCGAATTTGGATGATTCAGATTTGACCGAGGATATGCTAGAGGCTCCAGTGGCTAAGGAAAGGGCAATTTTGA
The DNA here is from genome assembly GCA_027569075.1 of Aspergillus asperescens. Lineage (NCBI taxonomy): Eukaryota > Fungi > Ascomycota > Eurotiomycetes > Eurotiales > Aspergillaceae > Aspergillus > Aspergillus asperescens. Next base: position 16,738 of record JAPDEH010000115.1, on the reverse strand, counting down.
CGCAGTGCAGCTTTCAAACTATGCTCGCTCGCTCGTTCCTGCTGCGAGTGCGCATTGCCAAGGCTGTGAATAGCTTAAGGTTTACGTTGCCATACGATGAGGCGTTACGCCTTAGTGAAGACCTGGTGCGGTTCATGAATGAGGCTCTGCTGCCTTTTCCTACACCGACTTCCGGTGGGAGCCCGTCCTTCGCGAGGTCATTCATGCTGTTCTTGATGCTGAGGTCCCTCATCCTTCTACATCGGCCATTCTCACTGAGTATATCTCTATCGCCCAAATACTCCTACTCACGTAAGGTATGCCTGGAGTCAGCATTGGAAATGCTTACCCAGTTTGAATTACCGCTTCCCTACTTCCAGTCGTCTCGGGCACCTTGTCTAGGACATATCGGTGGCGGCATGTTCCGTGATGAGTATTTCCATGCTGCTACGACCCTATGCGTGGAACTATCTCTGCAGGTTACCGAATCAGGATCAAACTCGGCCCCTTCAACTCATGGTGGCTCTCTAAATGACATAGTGCGATCACAGCAAGAGGTCTTGCTGCGTGTACTTGAACAAACTCAGGATAACTTTGGTCGCCGAATATCTCCAAAGGGAAATGGATGCAAAGCTTTTGTCTTCATGAGTATGGCCCTGGCTGCTGTCAAATCGCGGCTAGATGGGGAGGACCCTCTGAGGAAAATCGAACAAGCTGCGCTGCGAGCAGTGAGGCTTTGCCATAGCATTATCCGGGGCTTGCAGTATGAGGAATTACAAGCGCAGCCTGAAAGCGATTTATCCGAGGTCGGTCTATCCGCTACACAGACCCCAGACTTAGGTTCTTCTACGTCCGAAATCTCGTTTGATCCTCTCTCGATGCTATCCAACAACCCAGTGGACTTCTCTCCTCTCGACTTCAACAACATGTTTGATACATCTTATTACAGGATGCCGGAGCTTTGGGATCCCGATTTCCTTGCACTGGCTGAATGAGGCAAGATCCGCCATCGGGGACATATCGAGCTCTCTGGGTGGGTGGTCCGTGTCATACTACCGCAATGTCTTTCTGTCTGTTGAAGGAATATATGAGCTACAGAAGATACTGAAAGAGGCAAAACGGACCGGTCCCAGTCAGGTGAAGGAAGAAATGAATGAATTGAAGGTGTTGAACTCCTCATTATGACCCATATAGGGGTTTATATAGACTTTGAGGGCCTCAAACTATCTAAAAGAGGCAATCCTTGCGAATTGCTCATGGTTAAGCCTCATATTCGACCTATATAGCCCATTCTAATAGTTCTATGGGCTTTATTTAGGCTTATTTAGGTGAGCGAGGCGCTGTACGTGGCTTAGTAAGTGCGGATCCACCCCTATCCCGGTCGACAGAATAGGTACGGCTTTGCTCTTGGGGTAGCAGTGCTCATGACAGCCTGCTCGGAGTTTCAAACTCCCATTATCTACTCGAGGTAGGATATCTAATACCAACATATTTCGTTATCCACCAGAACTCTAGTGCTCCAATTAATAAGGTGCAAATGTACTTAGTATTAAGTCGGGGCTCGGAGCCCGCGGCGAGCGCGGCGAGATGACTGGCTGGCGAACTTCTGCCGACACCGGACAGACTGTCCATTTCTCCGTTGACCTTCCCTCTATGATCTTAAATCACGATTCTTCTCCTCTCCGCCTGCTGGGTTATTGTGGATCCTTCGGCGATATTTTGTCCATTCTCGGTTTGGCGGTGCTCAGACTCAGTCCTGATCTCGAGAATCCAGAAAAAAAAAGCCGTTGGACGCACGTCCCAGCAGAATGTGCTTGTTAGCCTGCTCTCAAGCCAAGGTCTCAGTGCCCAGTGCCACTCACTTTGCTAAGTCCCATCTGCACTCCGGGGATTTTTTTATCAACGGTTGATAACAGAGTTGATTTAAGACCTCAGGCCGATCATTGTCCCATAGCAGCCTATCATGCTATCCATTTAATATCATAGTTTGATCACCCATTCACTTTGTACCATATATTAAACAATAGCCGCGTGAAAAAGGGAAAACACGAGAGAACAGTGGGGCCATTGTCTCTGGTAGCCACCCTCTGCTCAGTCAATGCCAATCAGGATTTATATTCTCTCGCTCGTTCCCTCCTCCCATGTCATGCTCCGCTCACATAACTTCGTCTCTGGTACACTAGAGAGATCCGACTTCTAGACTGCCAAGTGGCTTCTCAGGCGACCTGCCACAGTGGGGAAATGACACGCCAAATATTCAAAAAATTGTTGTCACCGTTAGCACTTGAAACCTTCAGCATGGGCCTCCAGCACATTCTGGCCCAGGTGGCGGCTCCACTGAAAAGACATCATTGCGTGCCCTGAGAGAACTTGATCTTCTTTATGATCGAAAAGCAGTGTCAATTTGAGTCATCCAATTATCTCTGTCTGTGCGTCTTGGCTTCCTGATTTATCTAGTGCTTGGGATATATCGGTTGGTTTCGCACCAGATTCCTTCAAATGGTAACGTATATAAACGGGTAACGTAGTCCGTTCCATCACAGGGTATATCAGAATATCCGCATGTACCTCAGTTGACAACAAAATTCCATCCCTCAGTCCTGCGTGGACAAAATAAGGTGGCATGCCTGCTCGTCTTCAGTCTCATCCACGAGGCAATTCTGCTCTCGCTTCTTCACAAGAAGCTGGCAGCCAGACAGATACACTATTCTCTCCACAAGTCCACTTGACTTATGAGGATGAGGATGCCATTGCTGAGATCCACCGTACCCTCACAAAGCAAGACCACAACTACTCGGAGCCACATTCTTCATTTGACAAGTTCCTAGAGGCAGAACTTCAAGCCGGAAGGAAGACGCCCAACCTTGGAGTTTGCTTCCAGTCCCTCTCGACGTGGGGTGTGGGAGCGGAGCACGCCAATGTCAAGACGTTAGGGACCGCTTTGTGGCGGACGCTCACTTTCCAAGATGTGTACGAATGGACGATCAAGCCGTGGATGTCGAAACCTGAACCTCAGAGTGGGCGTCAGTTGATTCGTGATTTCACTGGGGTGGTTCAGAGTGGTGAGATTATGCTGTAGGTACATGAACTCGAAATTATCTTCCTATCGCTGACTGATATTATGCTGTATCTAGCGTTTTGGGACGACCAGGAGCTGGCTGCTCCACATTTCTTCGAACAATCGCTGGCCATCACTCGTCATTTCTTGGGGTGACTGGCTCGATTGATTACTCGGGTCTCAGCTTAGAAGATGTCAAAAAGTATTACCGTGGCCAAGTTGTCTATGTTCCGGAAAACGATGTGCATTTCCCTACACTCAATGTTCGACAGACCTTGGAGTTTGCACTTCAGAGCAAAACACCAAAAAGATACCGTGGCAAAATTCCGCAGTATCTCGAAATTTACGGCAGAGTGTTTGGAATGTCCCACACTATGGACACTTTAGTCGGGAACGAGTATATTCGGGGGCTGTCGGGAGGCGAACGGAAACGAATCTCGATTATTGAGTCCTTGGCAACTGATTCATCAGTAATGTGTTGGGATAACTCGACCAGAGGTCTTGATGCATCATCTGCTTTGGACTATGCCCGGAGTTTGCGGATCATGACCGACACCTGTGGCAAAGCTACATTGATGACCCTGTACCAAGCATCTGACGCCATTTACGATCTAGTCGATAAGGTCGTGCTTATTGACGAAGGACGAATGCTTTACCAAGGCCCTGCACACGACGCGAAGGCATATTTCCAAGATCTGGGATACGAATGCGGCGAATTGCAGACGGTGTCAGATTTCTTGACCAGTATCACTATCCCAGAAAGGAGGAGGTTTCGATCAGGCTGGGAGTACCGCGCACCGAAAGGACCCATCGAGCTGGAACAAACATTCCGAAAGAGCACTGCCTTCTCGAAAATTCAGGAGGAAATGTTGAGATACAACGACCGCGGATTCGGTAGGCAAAGTGGGCACGAATCGCATGCTGATACAGATTATGAAAGCTTGGAAGAATTCAAGATGGCCCTTCAGACCGACAAATCTCGATTTGTTTCCTCTAGATCTCCGTATACGATCTCTCTCTTCCGACAGGTGGTATTGTGTGCAAAGCGTCAGATTTGGCAGATCAAGGGCCACATGTCACCTCTATACATCAAAATTTTCTCATCAGTGATTTATGGTCTTCTTATCGGTTCCATGTTCTATGACCAACCCCAGACGACAGACGGAATGTACTCTCGAGGTGGTGTGATCTTCTACTCATCCATCCTCCTCGCATGGCTTCAAATGTCCGAATTGGAGGAAGCAATGCAAGGACGAGACATTCTTAGTCGCCAAAAGAAGTTTGCTTTTGTTCGGCCCAGTGCTGTGTGTCTGGCTCGAGTGGCTGCAGACATCTTCATCGCTGCACTTCTTACTTTACTTTACCTGGCAGTGGTATACTTTCTATCTGGACTGAAGTCTGACGTAAGTTCTCATATTGTCGCTGTTCACTCTAGTGCTAACCCCAGTTTAGGCCGGGTCGTTCTTCATTGACTTTTTATTCATTTATATGTGCACAATATCCTTGACAGCTCAATTCCGACTATTTGCTGCCGCGTCTTCAAATTTCGAAGTAGCCCTTCGTTATGCCGGATTTGTTGTTTTGCTTTGCATTGTTTTTGGAGGCTATGTACTCTCTGTAGACAAAATGATGGCTGACGTTCCCTGGGTTGGATGGATTGCAGTAAGTAACTGACTTGAGGCTCTATAAACTAAAAGCTAAGCTGTGGCTAGTATATCACACCAGCGTTATACACATATGAGGCAATGATGGCCGCAGAGTTCCATAATACGAACTTCACCTGCTCTCAAGGCTCTGTCGTTCCATCAGGGCCAGGTTATATGGATATTGCCTACCAGACCTGCGGTTATGCAGGAAGCCGGATAGGCACTACTGTCGTGAACGGTGACGATTACCTTGCGGTTCAATATGGGTTTTATTTTAGCCATGTTTGGCGCAACTTTGGTATCCTCTGCCTTTTCACCGTCGTGTTCGTTGCTGGTACCTGCTTTCTCAGTGAAATTATGGAGTGGGAACCAGACAGTGCTGGGCCAATCCAGTACAAGAAATCACGAATCCAGTCAAAGACGGTCACACACGTCAATGATGCAGAAGCACACCCTGTACAGGTTAATCAAACAGCACCAGCGCCATCTATGCTTCATGGTCGATCAGCCCAGGCTCTCACTGCGACAAAATCGACCTTCACCTGGGATAATATAGAGCTTTTCGTGCAATTCGGGAAGGAAAAACGTAAACTATTGAATGGCGTCAGTGGGTACTGCAGACCCGGGACCATGACTGCTTTGGTGGGAGCTTCCGGAGCTGGGAAGTCAACATGTAAGTGATATTGATTCTTACTAGTTTGTCGTATGCTAATTATTTTAGTGTTGACTGCTCTTACCCAGAGGCAAAGTTCTGGTGAGCTCATGGGTAAAATGTATGTCGATGGAAATCCTATCGACTCCTCATTCAAATCTCGGATCGGCTACTGTGAGCAGATGGACATTCATGACGAGAGCAGCACAGTCCGTGAAGCCTTCGAGTTCTCCGCACTGCTTCGCCAAGATTCTGGTGTGTGTGATCATGAGAAGTTGGCTTATGCGAGAATGGTCCTGGAGACGCTGGACTTGGGAGATCTGCATAACGCTATTATCGGCTCGTTGGACATTGAGAAGAAAAAACGTGTCACTATCGGTGTTGAACTCTGCGCAAGGCCTGAGATGCTATTGTTCCTGGATGAACCCACGAGTGGCTTAGATAGCCAGGCTGCGTCAAATATTTGCGCACTTCTGAGACGACTCGCTGACCAGGGACTGGCGATTCTCTGCACAATCCATCAAGCAAACCAAGAACAATTTGAACTGTTCGATCGAGTGGTGGCCCTAAGTCCTGGTGGCAAGACCTATTATTTCGGGGAAATAGGAGAATCCGGACGCTCTATTTTTGAGTATTTCACCAAATACGGACAAAAGCCGGAAAATGTTACCAATGCTGCGGATTACCTCATTGAAGTTGTTGTTGGGGGCACGAAAAACGCGGCAAGCAGCATCGACTGGGCTGGGGTCTGGAACCAATCAGTTGAGGCCGAAAAGGTTCAGCAAGAAATTTCTGATATCAGGAATAAGAAAGAGAAGTCCTTGGAAGCCGGTGGTATTAAGCAAACACAAAACATGCCTACAATCTCTCGCCAAATTATTTTCCTAACCCAGAGGACATTACGGCAATTCTGGAGAAGCCCGGAGTATCCATACTCGCGACTCTACGCCTCGTTTCTTCACGCCTTGATAAACGGTCTCACCTACCTACAGATTGGAAACAGCACCTCAGACCTACAGTCGAAGGCCTTTTCATGCTTCTTGGTCCTGATGTTAGTCCCTGAATTCATCAACGCCATCTCCATGCGATTCATCATGAATCGTGACCTGTGGAAAGCCCGGGAAGGACCCAGCGGAGCATATGGATGGGTTGCCTTCTGCACCGCACAGATCATCTCAGAAATCCCATACGCAATTATCAGTGCAGTGGTCTTCTTCGTCCTGTATTATTTCACCGTCGGACTTCCCTTGGGATTTGCTGCGGGATATAGTTTCCTCATGTTTTTCTTGTTCTTCCTCTTCGCAACGTCATGGGGTCAATGGATTGCTGCTTTGAGGTGAGTGCCGCCTTCCTTCGCTCTTGAAATCTCGCACAGTGAGTTCTGCACTAACAGAGAAAATCACAGCGCCGACTCGATGGTAGCAGCGTCACTAATGCCCTTCTTTATCATCATGTGCGAGTTGTTCAACGGTATTCTGCAACCTCACAAAAACATGCCTGCCTTTTGGGGGTACACAATGTACTACATCACCCCCTTCACTTACTGGATTGGGGGCGTCTTGACGTCCATCCTCCGCGGTATGCCCGTCATTTGCGACGAGAGCGAGTTGACTCTCTTTCTGAGCCCTCCTAATATGACCTGCGACGAATACGCTGGATCATGGCTTGCTGACCACGGTGTTGGATATCTCTCTAACCCCGATGGTTTGGGGCAGTGCGGATACTGCGAGTATAGTTATGGAGATGATGTGAGATCTATTCCTCGCACTTTGTTCTATACATCATTAACGCGTTGCTAATCCTGGTGTTAGTATCTCTCGGGGATAGGGCTTGATTCGTCCAAGATTTGGCCGTACTTTGGCATTTTCACGGTGTTTGTGATTTCTAACTACCTGATGGTTTATCTGCTTGTTTACGTTCGGTCGGTGATGAAGCCATTCTGGCCGCGTACATAACCATCATCATGCGGAAACGAGTATATCGATAGACAAGACAAAACAATACTACAGCTTGCACGAGTCATATCAATTTAGTCATCTATCCAATACACCATATAGGTTGCCATTCGATCCGATTGGTGGACGTTCAATCCTCGCCAGGAAAACTACGCCCAGGAGCTTTGGAGAGAGGATCGGCATAAGCCAAATCCGGGGGAGAATCTTCAATTCTCATCTCTAGCTGTAGCAATTGCCGTGTCCCTTTTTCCGACGTCTGGAGGGAATTGACTGCCGTCACCGATTGGGCAGCTAGATCTCCTCCCATGGCTTTTTACAGGCGGAGAAATTGCGACGCAATTATGCGTGGGATGGGCTTCATGAAAGAAGTCAGTCCCTTTATATAAACAAGTTTTTCTTTCTCCTCCCTTGGGTAACCGCCTTAATCAATGGTGTATGACATACCTTCCCGCTCATCGCTCTCTGCGCAGCCACCGTCCGCAGTCTCGTCTTCGATTCCGATATACGTCAACCCCCAGGCGCAAATATATACTCTGCCAACGATATAATCGAGCTCAGAAGAATCGGTGCTCACCACCCAAAACACCATGACAGGCGGACGGTGACGATTTGCTCTTCACACAATGATACTGATGACATATCGACCGATTTCCTCTGGGGCATTCGTCGAGCAAACCACGGCGGGAGACTCTTACTTAAGAAGGGAGAGAAATATGTGATTAGCACGAAGCTTGATCTGATGTTTTTGGATACTATCGAGGTGCAATTGGACGGGGTGCTCTTGCCCCACTCCCTGCTACTTCGCTGCAAATCGTTAATTTGGATCTCTACTTAGTTCACTGATGATGTGCCATACTGGCAAGAGAACAATTACTATTATCATTTCCAACAATATATTACGTTTTAGCGATGGGGAGGGCGCGATGTCAGCATCTTTGGAAGCGGGGCGCTGAATGGAAACGGGCAGCGCTGGTATTATGAGTTTGCCGGTCAGCATATCTTGGTGCACTTCAACCTCTCTTTTCTGCTTCAAAGAATGAAGGAAATCTAATAAACCGAAGGACCCCGACAACACATACTACCGACCTATTCTCTAAAAAAAAAACGCAACGCGCCTCTCCATCGAAGGAATCACACAGCTTAGCTCGCCTTGCTGGACCAATTTCTTTGTCAATAGCAAGGACATCTCGTTCGACAACGTTTTTATCAATGCCTTTTCTACAAATGCTTCTGTACGCGGCTAAACCTCACTGATGCCCTAATGACCATGGACAGGCCGAACCTAAAGACACTGACGGATTCGACTCCCTCAACGTCAACGGATTATCGGTAACAAATACCCGTGTCGACGTTGGTGACGACTGCTTCTCTCCGAAGCCGAACACATCCAACATCTTCGTGCAGAATCTATGGTGCAATAACACACATGGGGTCTCCATGGGAAGCATAAGACAGTACCCCGATGTCCTAGATATAATCGGGCACGTGTATATCGAGAATGTCACATTACTTAACGGAGAGGTACGTATATACTCGCCCACCTGGATCTACTATACGGGAATAGAGTCTAACATCAGATAGAATGGCGCCCGCCTCAAAGCCTGGGCCAGCGAAGGCGTTGGCTACGGCCGCTCAACAATATAACATATAAAAATATCCACGTTGAGAACACCGACTATCCGATTCTTCTAGACCAGTGCTACTTCAATATTCCCACGGAAGAATGTGCGAGCTACTCCTCTCGAGTCAACATGACAGGCATCACTTTTGAGAATGTTTCTGGCACGTCATCAGGGGTTGAGGGGGATGCTGTCGCTGAACTCATTTGTTCACCGAACGTAGTTTGTGATGGGATTGAGTTGAAAAATATCTACCTTACAGTAGGTGGAAAGGAGGGAACCGTTGTTTGCGAAGGGATTCCTGGCAGGGTTGGTGTTAAGTGTCAGTCCTCGGAGTAGGCAGTGTTGTCGGAATGATTGTGTCGATGTATTCTTTTGAGTCTACTAATTATTGTAATAGACCACTGACTTTCACTGTATATAGATCATGGACCAACAACAGAGGTTCCGTTTATAGGTACACTGAGGATCATTCTATCAAAGTAGAGCGGATGTTTCGGTGGTTGTGGGCAGGGAGCAGGCGAGGAGCAGATGGAGTTAATGAAATATGTGAATGTAATGTGCTCAGAACCTCTTACTCTACCATCAACAACTTCTCTCTCTTATCTCACTTTCTTCTCCTGTCATCCCCTTTATCTCTCTTACCACCACTTCGTCGGTCTCGCAATCATGGCAAGGCTGTTTTACCTCCCAAATGAGCTTCTCATCCTCATCATCTTTCATTTCAACCACTTCGTGTGTAAGGAGGAGCTACAAGCTTTGTGCCTGTCCTCAAAACGTCTCTGCTCAATTGCGCAGCCCTTTCTCTACAACAAATTCATTCGAGAAGTTCACTGCCAGTGCTGTCACAAGAATGGAACACCGCCTGGACGCATCGTACCCCTGATCCTTTTTACCCGAACCTTGGTCTCTCGCCCTGACCTCGCCGCTCGTGTCCGACGCGCAAACTTCGATAACTCCGAAGACGATTTTGACGACGATGACATCCGTGAGATGGAGTTCGATGCCGATACATTCAAAGTGCTCGCAGCTGGGTTTCAGCAGCTCCCTGCTGCCAACCGGAGTCGTTGGTTTATGGAGGGGGCAGTGATGAGGTCTAACCCGTATCTGATCGTCTTAGCTTCTCACATGCCGAATCTTGAGCACTTACAGTTGACTCTCGGTGAGGAAGGCCTACACGACCTTGAGTCTTTTTTCACCCATTGGTCCGCATCTAGCATCGATCAGCCATATTTAAAGAACCCGGAGTCAATTGTTATAAGGGATTTTGCTCATACAGAGTCCGAATCAATGGCCAACCTTGATTTCGTCTTGGAACTACCTCAACTGAATGAATTCACCTTGATATACCTCAATAGGGACGCTGATGGATGTCCACTGTTCGACATAGAGCCATGCTCCCTGAACATCTCAAGTCTGTCACTCATAGAGGCTAATCTCGATTCTGGGAGTCTCACAGCAATAGTGGCGGGATGCAAATGCCTCAAGGAATTCAGTTACTATGGACGCAACTACGACGGAAACAATATCAATCGGGGCAATTTGACCCTTCAGAGCTTGCATCGATTCTTACCCCGCAAAAGGACAACCTCCGAACAATCCAGTGCAACCTCGATTGGGAAGAAATTAATCCCACCCACTGGAATAGGTGCTCGAAATACGGCTCCTTTGCGTCCTTCAAGAACCTTATCCGTCTGGAGGTCGATCAATACCCATACACTCCGAAACAAGAGCTCCCAGCATCCCTTCATTACCTGACCATCAGGAACATCAGCTTCCCGATATTTGACACGGTGGGATCACTAAATATGCGCGTTATTGATATGCAGTACAATCTTGACAATGGCCTCCCAAACCTTGAATTCGTCACCCTGCAGCCCCGAGATGGTATCCCGAATGGAATGTTAGAAGTACGAACCCGTTATGACCATCTGGAAATCTATGAGAACCCCAGAGTGGCGTCAAAATTCGATTTCGCATGTGAGACACTCTGGGATATTGTGAAGGAATGTGCTTTTATTGTCCGCGTTGAACATGAGGTGTGGGCAAAGTTCAGAGGGCTTAATTTCCGGTACTGTGGTAAAGGCTGCATTCATAGGTTTCCACAGCCAGAAAAGGAGCAAGATGGAAGGACCTTACATTCAGCTTTCTAATATCTCGGTGCGTCTGTTTTAAGCACGGGCTTTCCGATGATTGTTTTCAAGTTCCATGGGCTCAAATGTTTGCTTTCGAAAAGTGTAAAGATGCCAGATTCCGACCTAGCTGTAAGAGTATTCAAGAATAATATTAGCAGAATCGTTGCAGTAGTTCCATGTGGATTGTTCACCGTATCATGTTCACCACTCAACCTTCTCCTGGAAACATTACTAATGGAGAAGTAGCGGAGTCTCATCAGAGATGATCGTACTTGACTACAGCCAATTATTGACGCAAGGGCTCTTGGACCATAATCCCCGCTCAATTAGGTATTGACCAACTGGCCCTACATGGCTGAATGCTCAATTTTCAAGCACTCGCTAAGAGCAGTCTTTATATCAAAAGACCCCGGCTTCTGGGGTATGGAATATATCCGCGGGGGTGCAAGACTAACTATTTTGCCATTGAATAGTAGACTGATAACAGCGCTCAGAGGTTTGCAAGTCCGCGATCGACATGCAAGGGGTGATGATTACCACTGGGCATGCGACCGAGCGCATCGTTCAAACAATTCGGTAGGTCAGTAGCTCGCTGACACGGTAAACCTTGGGGTATATTGAGCTAAGGCCACCATCCTACCCCGGTATATGGACTCCACGATGGGACTGGTTGCGGGTCAGGAAGGCAGAGTCCGGGTCGACCAAAGTTAAGACTCAGTTAGGGTTAATATCAAGGCCTTTGATTTCTTCCTGGCACGGAGATGACCCGCTGAATTGGCCATTAAGGTTCGTGATTATTCTCGGCGCTTGCGTCCGACAGCAGCCTTAAAAAGTCAATCGGCATGGTGATTCAATGAGGCCAACAAAGGCGGGGTGTGCAAGAAGTACAAAGCTTTCGTAACCCTCAAGGCGCAGGTCTTATCGTGGCGGTGTTTCAACCTTGTTATTCTCAAAGAGAGGACTTGGCCCTAGATCCTTGGATATATAGAGCCCTCCCCCCAGAGCCCTCCCCCCAGAGCATTCTCGACCAACTCCATCACCAGACAGAGAATCGTATCCCAGCAATACACGATGAAGTACCCCAATATTTCAACAAAAGCTACTGTACTAGGACTATGTACGACTTCCTGGCAACTTCACTTTTGCATTTCCATTTCTCATGAGATTCGTCCTGTTCCATGTGCTAACTGACTCGAATAGGTTCCTTTGTGGCGGCCCAGATCGACACGTTCTCACCCGAAGGCCAGAGTGGGCTATTCTACAGTATCACGGCTCCAGAAAGCACTGCATCTTCCGGTTCAGGACCCATCTTCTTTCAGATTCGCGCACCAACAACTTTGGAATGGGTGGGGCTTGGCCAAGGAACGCAGATGGCTGGTGCCGACATTTTTGTGCTATATTCAGCGCCATCAGGGAACGTGACCATATCACCCCGTTCAGGAACAGGACATGTTCCGCCACAATACAATTCTTCAGCCCAGCTTTCCCTCCTAGGGGGCAGCGGCATTCAGAATGGGGTGATGACTGCGAATGTGCGCTGCGATACATGTAGCTATTCGGCCAGTTCGTCATGGATCTTTGCATACAAGGGAGGGGTGCCACTCGAGTCTGACAGTCTGGAGGCCGATATCAGCATTCACGATGACTTCGGTGGTACCAGCGTGGCTTTGTCAAATGCCATTTCGACATCGGACAACCCATTCCTCGACTATGATCCGAGCTCCCCCTCAAACCAGCCTAGTGAGGTTGGAGGAGGCGCAGGAAACAGCGCCGATATGCTGATCGCTCACGGCTTCATCATGAGCATTGCATTCGTCCTTTTGTTCCCCTCTTTCGGGCTGCTTACTGCCCTTCCCTTCCGCGGCATCATCGTCAAGGCGCATGCACCACTTCAAATCCTTGCCCTTTGCTTGGCCATCGCAGGGATGGGACTCGGTATAAAACTGGGAAGGGACAATGGCATCATGAATAATGCCCACCCTGTTCTCGGGCTCATTGTTATTGGACTTCTCATCCTGTTCCAGCCGGCCATGGGCCTCCTCCAGCATCTGCATTTTCGGCGCACAGGAGGAAAGAGTATCTTTGCCCTGCTCCACCGATGGCTCGGTCGGTTGGTGATCATCCTAGGAGTCGTCACTGGTGGTCTTGGTTTCCGCTTGGCAGGTATTGGCGAGAATCCCAATACGCCAAAAAGTGCTGTAATTGCTTACTCGGTGATTGCTGGCGTGATGTGTTTGGTCTATGTGGCGGTTCAGGTGCTTAGGGTTGTGAGGGGGGACGGGAAACCCAACAGGGGTCTGGATGGACGCAAGCAGTCTGAGTTGAGAGGGTCTGGAATCAATGGCCAGAATCCGTGATGAAACGAGGCAGGTGTTGCGGTGGCTCGGTACGGACTCGGTAGACTAGGTAGAGAGATCGATAGTGCTAGTGGATCAGCCTCTACATAGAGGACAACTCAACGAGTAATGATATGTGATCGGCATTCTTGAATGGTCCGCTGACACTTGAACTGACGGGGCAATCCGTCATCTCTGCAGTAATCACATTATGCGATTGGGCATGAACAAAACAAGGTTGCGCGTTGCTGTCAAGCTGACTTGAATAATGTGGCTGTGTTGCAGTAGGCAGCCACTTGTTTTCAGTTCAGCTCGACATCGTATCTACCTATCCTGCCGTTGACGAACGCATCTAGTGAGTATGGGCCAGTAGCTAGGAGTATATCAACGTGGAAGATGACTGTATCTTGTCCGAATTGGTGTCTGGACCCCTTTTGGGCTGAGCGGTGAAGTCTGACAGGGAGCTTGGGAGAGGAGGCGCCAACTAGCAGATGATGACACTCTTGGCCTTGTAGGAGGCTTTTGAGAGAGTCCGTAAAGTCCCGGTGATGTGTGCAGAATGCCGCCATTTTCTTGCAGGATCTCCAAGAACGCGTCAGCACGTCGCGTCTCGTCCGTCTCGTCTGAGGTCTCCTCCCCGAGAAGAAATCCACATCATCAATCCTGGATGATTGAGCGACATCTGCCGTGAGATTTATTTCCGTTTCCATGCTAATGCCAGATGCAACCTCCTCCACCATTGTCCCGCTATCTCTCGACCTTGCGCACTCTGAGTCGTCGCCTCCAAAGGCATGGCTCTACTGAATCAAATATTAGACGAAAGAGTCTTCCCAGCAGGCTGCATGATGTCTTTCTCAGGACGTGGCACCTTGGCCTTACTTCCTTTGGGGGGCTAGCTGTACATCTTCAAACGTTGCATGTCAAAGTTTGTGGAAGACAAGGGAGGACAGGAAAGATGGGTTGGCGAGCAAACAGTCAGTTTATCTAAGACATATGGTAACTACAATGCTCACTCTTCTCTCCAGTATCAAGAGCTATCGGTGATCTGCCAGGCTCTGCCTGGCCCTGCGAGCACAAAGATGCTCTTCTACATATCTTTGTTGTATGCAGGTTTTATTCTGGCACTAATGGCCTTGGTCTTATGGTGGTGAGGGATAATAGCGAAACTAGTAACTAAGGGGGTTTAATTGACGCTGTTAACAGTATTCCGGTTAGCATGTTCGCTCTTTCAATCAGCGTGCAGAATATGGACGATGTCCTTCCTCAACCTGTCTATCCTCCTCTGCCGGGCTTGAATGCGTCTACTGTTGGAATAGTTGCCTTATCAGCCGTACAGCTGGCGGAGAAAGCGATTCGAGATCAACTCACTCGGCTCCCAGTTATCTTTGGCGCATGTGCTGGATTATGTTACAATGCGTTATGGTACTTTCCTCTTCTGATGATTGTTGGGAGGCTGGTAACCGTCACATGGGATGGGTGGAAGAGCCGATTGCTTCGCAAGGCAAAGAGCAAGTGGAGGCCGAGGACCATCCATCCAGAAGACGCACACATAGAAGGAGCTAGCGGTATGCCGGTCGTGCTTCAGGAACAGGGAAGTAGTCGCTTGCAGGTTTCTTCTGCACGTATCGAAGTAGTACGTTCAAGAAAAATGGGCCAGGCTACTGAAACGTTCCCCCGGGATAGACTTGAATCGGAAATCTTATCACAAGTTGATGCTTCTCAAGATCATATCGTCAGGATCAGTATCGGCCTTCTTATATGAGCCATTTTCTTGAGTAAGGCTCAAATCACCAGTCCGTTGCCCTCTACCCAGTTGACTAACTTAACAAGTTTCCTTCGTCGGGGTCATTGTGGCTCGGGGGTTGGTAAAGCAGCCACCCCTCACCCTCGATCTGGTTTGCCAACATGTACCTAGCAGGTACCATTATCTTTGGAGGAGGTCCAGTCGTGATTCCCCTTCTGCGTTCGTACGTGGTTGATCCTGAATAGGTCTCTGGCGAGACTTCCTTATTGGCCCAGCCTTAATCCAGGCATTTCCAGGCCCTAATTTCAATTTCGCCATCTTCTTTGGTTCCCTTGCTGTTTCTAGGTCCAATCTTCCCTCTATTTATGGCGTATTTCTCGGGACCTTCGGGATTTACGTGCCTGGGATAGTCCTCGTCGTATCTGTTCAGAGCTTCCGGAGAGTTCTCCGTAAGAGAAAGTGGGTGATAGATCTCCTTCGAGGCATCAACGCCACTGCGGTTAGTCTTGTGTTTACTGCGGTCTATAGACTTTGGGAAGTCGGGTACCTAACGCCTGGTGACAACAGTGGTCAGAGCCTGGCGAAAGAGCCACGGTGGGTAGTTGTCACGGCCGTTGCGTACGCGGAACAAACCCCCTTGTTAGCTGCACACCTATACGAGCTCTGGCCTTATACACTTCGATTCCCCAGCCTAAGTGTAACCTACTTGTCTGCAATCCGAGCATTGATCTTCATACTTTTTCGACCGAGACAGACCAGGTTATCTGAAGATGCTGGTGAGAAAGGCGCAGAAACCGTTGACGTGGACGGTATGTGGGTGTCGAGATTTGGTTAGCATACAGTCGGTGATCTGCCGCGCTCAAAAATCGAGGCGGTGGTGTTACCGCCCCCACCAAAAATAACACTCTTCCCGTAACATCACCCACTTGTCTTAGTAGCCCAGCAGTTATCCACCAGTTCCATAAAATACTCCATTTTTTCCCTAAAATAGTTAAATCGAAGCTATTCAGAGCCGTGAAAATCGCTAAAATGCCGCGTCAGGCTAAAAAGAAGCCTGATCAGGCCCCGCGAGGTGAGAGGGAGGCTGAGGCTATACAGGCCTTGAATTTGCTTGGATCTGCAGCATAAATATTAGTTTAAAAGCTTTCAGGGTCTTTATCCTCCTCTAGATATCAGTAAAATTTAATCATCTCTTCCTCTTTTATATAGACACCCTCTCCGCCAGCATGTTTAAATTACTTGCGGGCGTATTATTATTATTATTATTCTTCCATATTAGAGAGCGTTTTTCAGTCTAAGACTATGCACGCTCTACCTATTGCCTCTGGGCAACAGGATTTCACTCCTATCTAAGAACAGCTAACATACATATGGGATGGGGCTTGACTTTTGAAAACAATTTGGGGAATTTAGGGCAGGTTTCCCTTCCTATAGGAGGGTTGGTGGGTATGGTGGTGTCCTCTATCTAGAGGTAATATGGGTTGTTGGTCGGTGCTGTGGCGTAGTGGTAAAGTCACAGAGGCAACACCCGTTCTGGCACGGGAGGTTGGGGGTTCGAATCCCCCCGCCGGCACAACATTACCACAGTCACGTGACTAGTAGATAAGATTGGTG